>JAWQRO010000336.1:0-42565 GCA_033557835.1 Helochares maculicollis
TATATATACACGGAAATTCTATTCGTCGTTTTTTGTATCAATTTAGCTTCTGAGTTTTGTGATAGCTATTATTATGGCAGTTTACTAAGGTCGTTTTCATAATGTCATAGAAATCGACGAGATTACTCGTTCTATGTACAAGTATAAAATTAAAAGTAAAAGAACGGAATTAAAGAATTCAATATTATGCGTAATTGGCTGTGACAGTTTGAAAATCATTCCTAATTTCATCCACTTTTTATTTACAGCTGCTTCATAGCAATCTATCAAAACAAATCAAACAACCTTTGTTCATTCCCGTATTACTATACGAAGTATAGTTAAGGGAAGGTATTAGGATCTCTTGAGTGCCCCTGAATCTATTTTGTCTATTTTCGGCATGTTGTCTGTGTGTGTGTGCCTGGCTGGGTGTGTATATATCAATATAATAGCAGTCAGACTGTTTGAGGTGGAGCGATGACATTTGGCATTCGGCTATTATCAAAAACAAAAACGTAGATCTTTTGAAGCATGTAAGTTCAAAGGAAGTACCCGTTTACCTATACAGTATTGAAATGTTTTCAAAGTAGAATCTTTAAAATTAAGCTATCCAATTGAAATTTCGTACACATCTCAAATATCACAAGAAACTGTTAGATACAAATTTTCAACATGATTGGAGCACCGGAAGTGCTATTTTATAATTTTGAAAATTCCAATTGAAATAGGCCTAGGATTAAAAAAATTTACAAAAATATTACAAAAATGCTTAGCATGGAAAATATAGCAATAACATAGTTTCGTGTAAATTTGAAAACAGGAAGTGGACCTTACCATCATAAATTATATTTTGTAGCTATAAATTTATATTCTAAAATTGGACCCTTCCTTTAGTTATGAATTCACATTTTAAAATGCAAGCCTTCGCAAAGGGTTTTTACAAGCTTTCCATATTGCAGACTAGTTAAGTGTATATATATATTTTTTTTCACACAAAGTATTTTACAGTACACAAAAAAATATTAAAAATTTTCCGTAGATATAAATGTACTCAGAAAGAATTGATTATTCTTTATGAGTATATTAATGTGTTGAAGTATATGTTAATTATGAAACTTTTGCTTTTAGTTTTTAAGCCAATGTAAGTGTTTGTAGTTTTATTATGAATTATCGCAGGAACTTTCATGTCGTACATATACAGGGTGATGCAGATTTAATTTCCAATACTCAACCCACATGTTAAGAACGCCGATGTGACCCTGACCTAGTATTTTCCAAGTATAAATAAAAATATTGAAAATTTCACTAATTTGGGACTCCTGGCATAATTGAAATGATGCCGATAAATCATGCTGGTTTAAAGAATATTTTGCAGACAAAACGGCACCGTTATTACTATAAAAATAGCGGCACTACAATCAAACACGTCGGTAGATACTTCAAAACCTCGACATTAAATTTTTTCATGAACGCAAAACCGTCCTTATCAAAGAAAAATAGAAAAAGAACATAAACAACAATTAAAGTCAAACTTTATAGCTTCGCGTTTTTTTCGAATCATTTCAAACAGAACGTGACCTCGAAAAAGGATCGCCTTGTATCTTCTGCCGCAAGAATGACCATTACATCATACATCGCAAACTAACGTCAACTTTATCTCTATAAAATACTGGCATCACAATCAAAACAAAGCGTTAGATCCGTCATAATCACGAGATAAAATTATTTCGCGAACACAAAACCTTCCTAATAACATAAAAATACAAAAAAAGAACATAAACAACCATTTAAGAAAAATTTTATTCGAGCGCGTTATTTTTTGAACTGGATATCAAACGTAACCTCGAAAGAATATCGCTTCATATTACCGCCGCAACAAGGGTGGTTACATCATACATCGCAAACTAAAACAATAACTTACTTGTCGACATTCTTTTTTGTTAATATTCGATGGCTACTTAAATACGGTGGAATAGAGTCAATTTCTAACACAATTAATAGTACAAATTCGTGTTATTGCGACCACAGACTGATCCAGCAGTCTCCTTTTATTGATAACACATGCATTGCTTCTCTTGCGTGTGTGGTTGTAATTTTTTTGCGCTTTAAGTTTTTTGATGAGCATCAGCTTTCATTTTTATCACCTTGTTTACAATAAAGTGATGGTTTTTCTTGTTTCGTGCTTAGTAAGTTGAGATGATTTGCCTATTTGTAAATATGCTTTTCTTTGAATAAGGCATAAAGAAAAGTTTAGCTTACCTACGTAATAGTAAATAATGTATTAAAAATAAACTGAAGTGAATGCAATCCGACCAAACACGTAGCGCTGTTTTTTTTCACCGGTTAAAATTTATTGGGCTGTTAACTTTTTTCGCTCGTTTTTATTTCTTTTCAACGAGTTTTTTATTATTATTTCTTCAGTTTCTGGTCCAGATGCTTTAAGTGTAAACAAGAAGGTGATTCTTTGAAATACCGATAAAATTCGTCTGTCGTCGTTTGACCAACGTCATAGAGAATTCAAACAGTGGTGCCTAACATGTACATCAAATTAATATATCAGTTACTAATTATGCCCCAAAGTGCAAACAAAAACGTATCGCTTATTATTTTTTATACCTACCACCCCTTTAAGTTTTGTTACTTAATTTTGAAACTTCCTGTATTTATACGGGAATGTTTAGTAAAGACACTCCAGATTTTTCCATCAACTTTCTCCTTCTACACTTATTATTAAACAAATTAAAAATGATTTTTTTTTAGTATGGAATGTGATATAATTTTAGTTTTAGAATTTGCACTAGGTAATTAAAGCCCTATTTACTTATATCTATGTTGTCGTTAATACTGCATTGTGTAATTATTTTATAATAGAACTCTAATAAGAACATATAAATGACTTTGTAAAAACGCTGATACGTGAAAAACTGCATATGAATCAAATTTGGCACAAGATTAATTAGTATACATCATTTATGTATGAAATTAAATTTAAAAAAATGTGTTTTGCCCCAACGAGCAATAAGTCTTCGGGTCAGAATATAAAGGCAATAAATAAAAACATTCGGTTGTAGAGAATAAGTGTCGAAATTTTAAAGCAACAACGTTTATGGCGGAAAATATTTTCAATATTTAAGTGTGCTAATTTCTTCATAAAAAGTAAAGCAATAGTGGCCATTCAATTAACTTATTAGCAATTATTGCATTGCCATGGCAAACTAACAATTTTTATTTTGATTGTTAGTGAAGCTTTGGCGTTAACAATAAGTTAAGAAACTCAAACAGACATACGAAAAGATAAAACTGCTGCTACCAATATTACCGATAATTTGACCGTTGAAGTCCAATGTAAAACCATAGCTAATAATATTGCTCCGTAAAAATATCAAACAAAGTCTAAAATGCAAGCAAGCGAAGCTGCATGTAATTTCTAATATAATCTACCATACAAAGTATTTAAGCATTAATCCAACCAAGCTTACATAAGTTATCATTTAAAAGTTTTTATTGCTTATTATTTTCGTATGACCTTCTAAGATATGATTTCTTGGCCAAGCTAGCAGCAAAAGGCAAATGCACACTTAATAATTATATTCCAATAAAAATTCCAAAATAAAATTCTCAGTGCAAACACCACCGATATTTCAAATATCGGTGTTACAATTCTTTTGCACGTCATTTTTCTTTTACACGCTATTATGTTTTGAGAAAGAAAATAAGAATCATCAATTACCCTCTGTTTCAAACCGTCAAGTTTTCTTTAATAATTGACATTGACTCGTGGAAGGGTCACGTCAAACCTCCGTACGTGATTTACTTACAAAGTAGCATTGTATTATATGCGATAAGGGCGAACAGTATTGTAAAGTAATTTTCCTGGCTCTTTTTCTGCATTTACACTACCGACAGTAATGAGCTCGAGGCACAAATCACTTTCCATCGCGGCAACGGATGGAAGGGTTGCTCACTATACTTTTTCCACTATCGCGCTGCCCTTATTAATGCAAATTATCTCCACTTTATTCCACGACACTCGGAGAAAATTAATTATTTCAACTAATTTTCGTAATGACTTTTGCTGTGCATAAAATTTAGTTATTTTAAGAGTCCTTTCTTGGAAAATAGCGTGAAAAAGAAGAGGTTTTTGATTTGCACCAACTTATGTATTTAAAACTATATTATTTTATTACGTTTTTACAAAAGTAATGTTGTGAAATGTAATTTGAGTTGCATGGAAGTATTTTTAAGGTAAAATCTGCAGTTCATACTTATAGTGAGATATGCAAATCATTACCAGGTACCTATGCTATTTGAGGTATCAGCGCCATTATTGACGCTTTAGGAGTCACAGAATTTCACAAGCGGTTGCCTCTCGACATGAAGCGTGGGCGGAATAGCTTCGCAGAACATTAACAATGCACTGCATTTTGAAAAACCTCCACAACTCCACCCAACAGTTCTCTTTATTTATTCACTGATTGATCAGTAATACATCTAAAGGGTGTTGTGTGCTGGAGACGAGGTAAATTGAGCGTTCCTGCTTAAAGTTAACTTATGTAGTTGCCAAATAGTTTTTTTGTCATTCAAGGAACAATGAATCCTTTGACAAGTTCCACGAGGCAAATAGAATTCTGCGAGACTTTGATTAAAATTAGTTATTACGTGTCTGTGGAGTGAGATTTAAATAAAATAATCATTTATCATCCCACACTGCCACTCCAGCAAATGAACTGTCAACCCAAATAGAGAACGATTGTGTTACAATGTCCTCTTTTATTAATGGTAAAACGCAAAATTTTATTCTTTTAAGAATTTTTGCGTCGCTAAATTTTTATTACTTGCATTATTTTTAGTGCGATTCTTGCCTGATACTGCTTTTGTTATAAATAATGCAAAACTTTTTGACTCTCGCGCAGTATATACTGGTTTGGATAAGAACACCTTAATCTGAGCTATGAATATTGGAAGAGACGATCGAAGATCTTAATGGCAGATATCTTTTGAGTGGTTTGTGTAAAAGATTACTGTATACGGTTTAAACTTCTTGAATGTTTGCGGTTTTTCCAGCAACGACCCATTTACCACAACGAAGGACTTTTGGTATAAAAGCTACATCTATTCTTGCTTGTGGCTTTAATGTGAAATGCAGCAATTAAGGAAGTTTCAGTAGCCTGATAAACATCTGCTCTAAAGATCTATAATTGTATCCTATGGATACAACAAAGATAAATAAACATGATCTATAATTCTGTTGCTGGCATTTGTTTGTTTAAGAAATTCTGAAGGTTTTTCGCAAAAAAAGTAACAAAAATTTACAGATAGAGGAAAAATCGTTCAGTGTGAATTTAAATGTCATTATATTGAAACAGAAAAAATATAAAAAGTCGTATTTGCTGCTTAGTAATTAAAGTTAAGATTAGAAGTAACGAATGTAAAATTCATATCTGCTTTACGTTCAATATTCCCATTAAGTAAAAGAGGCTTTGAGTATGGCACAGTAATAAAATATATTGGTTTATGAAACGAGAATTATTAAAGACCAAATGAAATTATTTCTCAAAGAAGTGAGTAATATCCGCCTTCCTTAAGTTTACTCACAGCAGGTAGACTTATTTCTAAGAAGGCAACCAATATTATAAATTATAAGCGTAGGTGTATTCCAATATTTTATCCTCTAACAGAACGTATAAGACTTAAGGGTCTCCGAGCGGTAGTAAATAAAACCACGTCTATAATATATATTGAACAAGGGACCAGTTATTTCAAAATGTTAGAGAAATTCGTAATTTAAATAAAGATTTTTATCCCCAAGAACTCTGCAATGCCTCAAAGCGCACAAATCGAAGAATTATTAACGAGGAAACCCTTGTCACCAAAAATTAGACACCAATAGACAGGTAATCTTTTTTCGGGCTATTAACGTTGCCTTTCAGTGAGACCTTTTTCTTACTTTAACAACAGTATAGACAGATAAGGTTGGCTTCTTAGAAAAGGAAATTGAATGTTTAAGCATTTCTATTTAATGCCTTTTGAAAACAGCTAGTGTTTTTTTTCTTACAATGTTATCTTTAGTTTGTTTCTCATAATTAACTAAATAGGACATCTCACTGAATGTAAATCCTATAGGATGTAAATTTCGTGTACAATAAATTTTCTAGGTTAAAATGTACTATATGAATATTTCACGTAGGGCGCCCACAAACGATGGACGCATCGTTTGCTTAACAAAGAACACGTCAGGGCGATGGAAAAATATACCTACTATATATTTACACGTATCAGTTTTATTCAGTCACACAATAGCCGTCAACTGGGAGTAATTTTTTACCTTTAGGTATTTTACCAATAAAAGTTGCAGATCGGATGTCTGAGATATTAATCAGTTTGCATGCAAAATCGATATGAGTAGATCCTGTACACAGTGATGTGCACGCAACCAAGAACATTGAAACCACCAACTCGGCATTAAATCTACACAACTAAATATCTGGGTAGTCTTGAGTAAACCGGGAAAAATATAGCTGTTGGCGTCATGCTTTTACGTAGATGGGCGCGATGCAAGCGTTAAAAATAGTAACTTTACAGTAAATGAATTTAACTGTTAAATTTATAGTTTCTCACCTACATGCCTGCTTAAATTGGGTTGGTTGATAAGAAGTAAGGACTCATTTATAGCCGTTGTAACTTCAATACTTAAAACTGTAGGAGCGGTAGAGGTGGTAGTTTTCCTTTTCCTAGGCTTTTCAGAACGAGGCCTTTCCAAATTATGGCAGTTTATAGTGTCATCGCAGAAAACAACACCGCTTGCAAATTCAATTCCTTTTCCTGTCTTGTTGTTTACTTTCAACGGAAAATGGATATACTCTGTAATAGAGATTATTCGCAATAATTTTAGAACCAATTTCAAAATTCTAAGTGTTCATCCTTACCAGTGACGCAGTCTTGAGGACAAATTCTGTGGTGTAGTTCTTCTAGGCTGTCACAGATTCCGTCAGGGCAGGTGTGCCTATCAGGAGTGCATGTAGAGTAAAGATGTGTAACATTTACGGCGCCTTTGATAGGACCATTCCACATGCATCTATCGCCGCTGTTAGTTCGTTGTCTGCAAAAATAGAATCTCCTGTTCATTTTATGTTCCTGATAGCTTATTCTGTGTGAATAGAATTACGAAAATGTAGCTGAAATATCAAGGAAACACGAACGTTTTCATCTAAAACGAATCAAAGCAAGAATTCTGACTATTTTGATTTCATATAGCAAATTCAACTTATAAAATATTGAATAAACACTTTATCTGAGGAAAGATGAAATAATTACAAATATTTACTAGCATTTACTGCAATATCGATGATTTGAATGTATTTGAATAAATTTAAACAACAGTTTGTCGTAACAACTTAGAGAATAATAAAATTGACAGGTAACTACACCTTCAACGAGTACAGGACAATTTTTCTAAACTTATTTTGAAACCACATGTTAATATAAATATATAAAAAGCAAGTAAGTCACTTCTATATGGTCAGCTTTACAAACATTTTGTCCTATTAATTCCACTAACGTTTTGAGCAAAAAAGAACAATAATATCTTTCATTACTGTTTATGTATGGAGCCTCACAAACGTTCATGTTTTGATGGGTCCTCATTTTTTTAAATTGACACGTTGAAGAAACCTTAGAAGCACCAAAGTGAACTGTAAAGAATTTTTCTTTAAATAATTAACACAGAAATCTAAATCACTAATATGATCAGTTAATTACGGAAAACAATTTACATTTTGCAATGCCTGATTTTACTCATGCAAACTAAAACACTTAGATAATATCATGTTGAATTATGGTGAAAAATTTTGTACAGCACTTTAAAAGAGCCCTGAAGAAAGCTTTGAATTCAAAATATTTTAATAAATTAGCATTAGTTATATTGCTAAAGATTGTGTTGTATATAATGAAAATTTTTAACGAAATCGAAATGCACATACGCAATATTTCTGGTCCCATTATTCACATTTTGTCGATGACATGAACAGGTAATCAACGCACAGCTTGTTTATTCGTTGCGAAAGCTCCTAAATCAGTAGGATGGAAATGTAGCTCAATCCTAATGTAAATAATCTGAATATATTACCGTCGAACATCAACCAATGTAGTTGCAGTTGCTTTATTTAAAAAAATACTAAGTCTATCTGACTTACTTTCTAATATTTACGTATTTATAAATTACATAAGTGATTAGCTATGAGAAATTTATTAACTACCCGTACACAGGTTTTTATATACTTAATACCGATATTAACATATTTTTAAGAACATCTGGGACTATAATGTAATAGAAATTGTATTACAATGTTTTATTCATATACTATACAATTTTAAGTCCCAAAACAAAATTTCTTATATTATTTAGCATCTAACAACATGAAATTAATTTATTCTAGAAATACTCCCTCCTTTGTCCTTGCTTTTGCCTTATTTATTTTCTTTTGCTATTTTGTATTGCAATATGCTCACAATTACGTTTTTACTATTTAAATGTAATAATTCATATTATTCATATCAGAATTGCGCTGAATTTTATACAAATATCATGGAAATTCCACCTAATAATCAAATTGTTCTGATTACTTGCTCATTCTGGATACAAGCAAATACGATTAATAGGACAGAAAATTGCCAATACACAAAATCGGTCCACAAATTTAACCCACCATCAATTTGCTGGCAATTAATTTTTGCAACCAGCCTTGCAATACTTTTATGCAAATAAACTTAGCAACAGATGGTATGTTAATGATTTTTTAAACTTTAAATTTATTAAAATCGAAAACGTGATAATTTATTTATATCATTACTCACCCTTCTTTAACGGTAGCTGCTCCTCCAGTCCCAAATCCACATATTCTGACGCAATCGTATTTATTTTGAGCTTCGGAACACCCTTCTGAAAAGGAAGAATCAGAGCATGTAGGTTCAGGTTCGTTCGTGATAATAATTTCGATTTCATCGAATTCTTCCAGCTTATTTCTCTGCCACTGAATATGCAATCTAAAATAAAAAGGAAATGGAAATTATTCATTTGTTTTTCAATGTTCTGCTTAAGTCGTATGTTATCGTTGTCTACATGGGAACGATTACATATGTTTCGTATAATATTTTTTGGAAAATTTCTTTTTCCTTAGATACATAAAACATAAAGCATTCTTTTCCTTAACTCTGCTAAGACTAATATAATTTGATTTTACTACGCAAAATAACTTTAACTCTCTCAAAATAATTACTGTTATCACTAAAATACATATATAGAAATTAATTTTGTTGTTGTTAAGAACGTGACATCTTGATGTACAATAAAACTCCTTTGTATGCCGCAAGCATAAAAATTTAATTTCGGCCAGCAAAGCATGCATAATAGCACTCCCTCTAACTTTTAGGCGTTCCACCTCGTTTTTATGCTTTTTTATGAATATTTTTTATAATGAAATACAGCATAAGGTATTAAATTAATAGCTGGAAAATGTTATAACCGGGTTATAATTTAGTTCTTAATTGAATTTAAATTTTGTAAAATGCAAAATTTGCTGAATTCCCCAGACATGATTATATGTTAACTTGTCAAGAAGTTATTATTAAAAATAAGAGATCATACGGTATGGGTTGAGCAAAAATTAACTCACTGAAGGCGCCCGTTCTTTATTAGGGTGGCGTTGTCCACAAAAACTATCCCTTCTGTACTGGTGATGCTGAATGCATTGGAGAATTGAGAACTTGGTCGAATTCTAAAATCCGATACGTTTCTTAAATCTTTCGACTTGTCTGGTTGGATTACCCTCGCTAACACAGAAATTGTTCTGTAAGAATAAATATTTGAATTTTTCATCGTAAGCAAAACAATACCAACACATTACTTGTATATTGTCACTTGTCTGAAAGGGTACAAAAGAAGTGGACGATGGTGCGTAGCCTGGGCCTTCGGATGCTCCATAAAAGCATTGAAGTGTAAGTAAATGGGGATGTTAACCTTTAACAAAAGAAATAAAGAATCATAAACTGAAACACACACGGTCGACACGCCAGCTGTAACTTCTTTCTTTTATCTAAACCCGTTTCACTTGATTAATTTTATGGAGCCAACGATTTCAGAACTAATCAACTGCTAATGAACTAGTAGATATCCGCAATGCGTTTGCTAAAAATTTATTGTAGAGGTCCCAGTTTTGATTTTACCACTGAAACTCCAATTTAACAAAGTGGTAGGTAATATTTTCCTATTTGAATGTTTTCCGAGGAATTACCAACAGCTTTCCATAAACATTTCATGCTTGAATAGGGATAATCCGTTGTAAATTTTCAAGCAAAGTTTATCTTTATACCGGGCATTCGCTAATCTATTTTGTTCCTGTTTCACGGATAGCAAACCACAAGAGTGGACAAACCTTCTTGGAGGTGTATATTCTATCACATCGTTAAATTCAGCTATCTAGAAGATGTTTATGCATATATGTGTCGTAGAAACAGTTGTGTTGGAAAATATTCGTAGAAAATTCTCTTCAGCTAGAAAAATAAATTTTCAAATGATCTTATAACTATTGTGTTTGTTGTTACTGTGCAACCAAACCATTTCTAAGTATAATTTTAAGAAAAGAATGAAGAAATAGGTTTCCCAGCCAAATTCTTAAATAATTTTGTCTTAGAAAATATCTATAAAAAAATCTCAGATCCCTACAAATTAAATAAAGTATGTCAATTAATTTTGATATAACTTACCACTCCACTGCCATATTCCGGTAGAAGGGTGGTGTCATTTATTTGAAGGATGACTATGTAGGGCGAATTCTCGATTTGCATGCTCCTGGTAAAAATTAATTCTGTAAAAACAGATTACATCGTAATTAATGTCAGTGCTGAAAGTTCTGCGTTCTCGATTAATTTCACGGTTTTGCGTTATTCAAAGTCATTCCCAGAACTCGTCCGTGACGTGAACATGTACACGATATACGAAGCTGGACAAATTTACATCCTGGGATACAATGAGTAAATAAAACCATGCGATGTCTACATCAAATTTAGTTCACTCAAAAAGCAAATAATTGGACTATAACTAAATTGAATATTTATTTAAAAAAGCAAAAATGTAAAGGGATTCTCGTATAGCCTCAGTAGAATGATTACTGTATGAATTGTGGCGTAAATCATAGATCATACGAATAAAATCACATTAAAGTCTTATGAAAATTTATAGCTTCCGTGCAGTTCTATGTATTTGAAGCGGAAAGAGCTTCAGCTTTGTAAGAAGAGGTTGTAAATTCTTAACCGTCTTCTTAAAAGCTCATTGTATACTTCTGTGTGAAGTCAGTCGAGAAACTTATTTACTCTGTCGTCTGTTTGTTATATATTTTCAGAGTGCAATATAAGGCAGAAATAAAAGTAAAGCTGAGAACATGTCTCACTTACGCTAAAAATCCAGTTGTACATTATCTTGTAACTTAGTATTAAAGTGTATGGATAAAAGCAATGTGAAAGAACAATTTTAATTTGCAGTTGTACAATCTTAGAGACCAATTTTCCGGCAAATAAAATGTAAATAATCCCTAAGTGAATGGAAACATTTAATTCTAGAATATTATAAACATTTTATAGGTTTCTGTAAGTTTCAGGTAGGAATTTTCATTTCAGCTTTATATACTATACAGTTACAGGAAGAAATTAAACATTAATTTGGATTACTTAAAAGTTCATTTTCTTAGTAGCCTGAAATAATAAAGTAACAAAAAGAAGATCTAATGCCCGGGAGCTAAGTGCCTTTGCTTTTTATTATGAGTTGAAAATAACTGCTGTTAAAGGCTGTAAAGTTTGAAATATGTCTACTATTGTATCAATGAATGTCCTTAGCTGCGTTTACAAGATTGAGTTGAAAGCTAATCAATTAGTACGCATGCTCTAATAAAGGTATACAGGTATATGTTTGACTCTTTTATTTGAACTTTTACTTAATTATCGTCTATGCTTTCAACGTTATGAAAAATAGCAAAATTATATGAAGTTGACTATTGCAAATAAAATATGTAGAGCACCTGTAGAGTTTCAAAATATTTGTACAGGACTTGCAGTGTGGGTGTAGGGAATGCTGTTATTTTTGTGACCGGTCTTTTTCCTTTCCCTTCACTCTATAGTAGCAAATATACGCATATCGCTAAAAGTATTTGCTGAGCACATTTAGAGGGCAACCAAATTAACATTACATATTTATTATCATTGTTAAACTTAAAAAAATATTTTGGGAATAATTTGCGAAAGATTTATTATTAAATATTAAACTTGTCGCACTGTAGCCAAAATGAATTTTTCTAAGACTTCCTGGATCTTTTAAAAAATATGTAGCTCTAAATAATTCATTGGTATTTATGTAAATATATATTAATAACATTTTATTATTCAATTTAGTTTACATTAAACAATAAATGTCTTAGATTTTGGTATCCTTTAAGCAAATAAAACTATGCTTCATTTAGAGTACTTTATGGGTTTGTTATTTTCAAAAGATGTTTTAAATTTTCTAATACAGGGCACAAATCTTGAATATTAACACATTATAGACTTTAACGCAAAACCACCGAAAGAAAAACTAATTAAGGGAAAATATGAGTAACCAATAGAAACAAAAGTTTGAAAAAGTGGAAGTTTAAAAAATATCTAAAAATGCAATAATTTTTGAAAGTTATAAACTCATCGTGATTATATTAAAATATGCTGATATTTTAGCTGTCCTGTAGAGAGTGGAAAAGAGAATTTTGTCTTAAATCATAATGTAGAATTTAAAAATAGTATGATAGAAATATTCTATCACCATTAATGAATTTAATGTAATTAGATAAAATGTTATTTCAATATTTTCTTATTTCTTAGAGAAATTTGATCTGAAACTACCAACTGTTTAAATACTCAATCAATATATTTTATTTGCTTTACAGTAAACAAAATTTATAAAATAATGCCGCATTTGGGTTTCAAGACTCTATGTATCATTTTCTATAAATTGCTTAAGATTTAGAAATTCTTTTGTAGTTAAATTTATCCGCCAATTAAATAACTATTTAGAGTAGAAAAATTAAATTATAGTAATTTGACATCAAATTGTTGTCCAGAATCACTCCTAGATTTTAAGAAAAGAATAAATTTAACTTTACTATAAACATGCGCGTTCTTTTCACAACGGTGATGCTTAGGCGCAATAGTTTTTAAAACACGCAGGAATATACAAGCAAAATGAGTTCAATGGTAAATCATTATGACCCACAGATATATATTTTTTTTAGTTGAATATAGGATTTCTGCCACGCTGTAGGAAACGAGTGAGAGTCGATAATAAAGTTGATAACATAAAACTAAAATGGACAGAATAATTTAACTATCCTGATGGTAATTCCATTATATGTGATTGTTTTGATAAATTGCACAACTTGATTACCCGTCACTTCAAAGAACGTGACTTTCCTGATTTTATCATACGACACTTTTGCATGACCATAGAAAATTTGATTGCATCAATATGTCGACACAAATGTGACGGAATTTTCGTAATATTTCTGTAATAAAAATTGTTACTTCTGACGTCAAAACTAGGAGATACTATTAGACTATTCTCTTATCCGCTTAATTTTTCAACGTTATCTTGGTTTAACATATCTTTCATAATAATTATATAAAAGATAAAAGCAAACATACATTAGCTGCAAAAAGAGAAATAAATAACAGGCGTCATTACTACATTAAAGAGTTATAACTTAAAGAAAACACCAGTTTTTAACGGAAATTTGTTGATGTACCTCTGAAGAGGAACTATAATAAGAAGTATTTGAAGAAAATATTCAACTTGTTAGGCTGCAATTTATGAAATATCAAGGGACAAGAATTATGTCATAAACCATTTAAAAGGGACTAGATTTAAAACAAAATTACAAAAAATAAAAGTATAGGTGTATAATTTCCACATTTCAGAAACGTGATAAAATGAACTGTACAAATTATTACAACAATTTGAGTACCATTAAAATATTTGATGAGTATTAGAAAACAAAATATTCTGGTAGATATCTAAACGAAAAAGTACCCTATGAAATCAGCTCTACCCATAAAAGACTTTTGATTTATTAATTAACAGTCTATCTTTTGAACTAATAACCAAGAGAATATACTGTTAGTTGCACTAGAAGAATTGAATATAATAAATATTTTGCTTCCACAAAAATAAAAATAAATAATTAAAATAGTAAATACTAATGATGCTCAGGCAGAAACCAGGCTCCAGCTCTTAAAATCTATGTATCTCAATAACAATGATGACAAGATGAAGCTTTGAAGTCAGTGCAGACTGCAATTAAGGAGCAGAACAAAAAGACATTAAAGTCAATTTCAGCGAAACATAAGTAAATTAATTGCACATGCCCAAGAAGAATTAAAGATTGACGTCGACGTTAGTATTAAGATGTCTGATAGCAGACATAGTCAATAACAGAATAAATTTAACTTATATCTGCATTCTTTAGAAAGAAAGAATTTAGTAAAATTAATCAGGCTAAAATGTACAAAATTGTTTAAGTTCCAAGTTTAGTATGTCGAAGCAAAACAGGTAATAAGTACTAAGATATCTGGAGTGCTTGAGATATGCCAGCAAGAATCAAGTGCATGTTTCATCAAATTTTCTCCAAACATATTTTAGATAACCAAACAAATTATCTACAGTGCATGGAATAAATTTGTTTCAATATATTTCTTAAATTTCTGCAAGTATAATGTTTATAACATTATTATCTTACATCAACATTGAATCCTTTACTTTTAGCATGGTAACCAACAATAGAAAGTGTATATATTAAACAATCATTTATCAGTATTCGTGTCTAAAACTAAACATTTTCAATGAAAATTACTTATTTCATTACCTTTTAGTTTCTCAAACAAAACACAATTTCTAAAGAAAATTAATATTTTCCTATTAAAAATACATTCCAATTTCTGTTAATTAATATACTTACGTTTATAAGTAAGTAGATTTAATTTCTTAACTCAAAGACATAAAAACAACTTAATACATTCCAAACAGTATCCTATTTTTAACTAATTTACGAAAGTTTGAAACCAATTTAACTCATTTAATTTATTCCAACCGTTTAATACAAACTTTTTCCCAATTTAGAGAACACAATAGCCAGTTTTTTTTAACAAAGCGACCTTATTCCATCCAATTGCAGATTTATTCAAGCTTCTTTTATTTCAACCCATTTTATTCAAGCGGCTTTCTAATAATTTTCAAACCAGAAGACTCCAAAAAGATAAAATAAATATCTGTCGCATCGTTTCTAGAGCGTGCATATAAAAAGAAGCTGAGAACCCTTAAAAAGGAAGCAACAGTATTTTTTTGATTTAATACCACTGAATATACCTAGAATCTAGCCGGGCTTTTATCGGCTCAGTATCAATGCCACAATAAATAAGTCAAATCATTTCTTTTTAGGGATACTCAAGATTCAATCGAAAATCTCTCAATACAGGTTATATAGAATAGTTTATATATATATTGTAAGCTGATATCTGTGGAATACAGATAAACAAAAAATCGTATTACAATTTTTCTTCGTGCAGCCAATCGTTTCATTTAAAAAATATATTGTGTGTATGAAAAAAAGTAAACGCATTGCAAACTACGACAAGTACTGAAATATTATGAATAAGTTGAACTACATCTACTTACTGCAATGAATGATGGTTTGGTTTTCATTCTCTCTATGGTCATTGAATGTCGTCCAGTTCGTTCTGAGTAGGTCCAAAGTGTCATTTAAAATCCGAATTTCATAATGATTAACTGGCAAAGAATCTCGATCGATGAATAAGAAATCGTCGTGGTGTATTAATTGACCCTGCAAACAAACAAAATCGTTGCATTAATTGATAATTCCTTCATGCCTCAAGCTTTACATTAATGGAAATTTGTACAATAATTTGAAATTCCCCAGCATACCATTTATATTCATAGGAATGTCGGTTATGGTTTTGCTGAAATAATATCATAACACGTTTCGAGTAACACTTTCCTGTAAATATTCAAGTTTATACCGTGTTTGCATTATAATTGGTCGATAAACGCAATACAGGAATTCCGGATATTTATTATCTTTACGGATGCAAAAATCATTTTCGAGGAACACGGGCGCAACACGTTGTAACAAGTAATTACAGCTATAAACCCTTTCAGGGAATACGAAAAACGCTTCGTTTTAATCCGCAATTGGACGGGATGCAAATTATCTGGTGGAATGAAATGAGAGAAGAGCAAGATTAATGCTCGAACTGACTTAAACTGAAATTAATGATCTTTAATAGGTATGCATTAAAATCCGTAAATTCATATTATTTTTGCTAATAAAACAATTATTATTTTTCTTGCATTCAATTCCCAATTTTATTTGTCCGCCATAATTTGAAATTTTAGATTTTTAGTTCCGAGAACTACATCTTTAAAGAGAAACTTTCTGTTGACAAGGATTAAAAGATTCTTGGAAAAGTGTTATTAAATATAAAAGGTTGCTAAGACATTCCGTGCAAACAAGAATTCTACGATGGTGGATGAAAATCTTTATGCGAAAAGTTTCGTTATAAGCGAAATCTATAAATATAAAACTTTTTGGGATAAATTTATGTATTTTTTTGTAATAGCTTTGAAGATCTTGTAGTATTAGACCGCATACGCCACCTTTTTCATTTTGTAATTTCTTAATACTTGAGCTACTTATAAAACTTTAAAACATATTTAAAGTTGAATTAAAGTTTTATAACTAAAAATGAGATGGAAAACTGTATTGAATCAAAACTTGCTAATAGAGAATGGATGCTTGGTATTATTTCTAATTGCAAATGCAGTATCTAATTTGTACACTGATTAGGTGCAAATATATACTATATAAATTTAAAATGGAATAATATTAGGTAATTACAATATTACATTAATCTTATCTGAAGCTAAGTGGTATATGAAATCTGTGCAATTTAATGAACATCAAAGAGCAGTTTTGATGCAAGTACAAGTACTAGTTAATTACAATTTTAGATTACGCTTGTGAAAATTTTTCAATATCTTTAAGATTGAATATGTACAAAAAATTATACATTAGTTAACAATATGTACATTAACAAGCTAATACAGATTCAAAGTACAGGTCCAGTTGCACGCATCTATATATACCAAAAAAACACAAATTTGAAACAAATCATAGACATTGACATTTATAAATGCAAACATTTTAAAACATACAACGTTATAACAACAACTAGATATTACCACAAAGTAAATATTCATGTAAAAACGTAAATTTCATTCCGGTATGGTTAAAATAATAAATCAACCCACATGTATCAGCGTGTTTTAACGAAACGCCTACTTTCAAATCGATTAATTTTTGTTATGGTGTATTTTGAATTTCTTTCTAATTAATACAGAATCTTGGTGAAAAATGTATTATTGACTAAATATTAGGAAATCCAAGAGACATCTGATCTGCAATTTAGCTTTGGCGTCATGCAAACCAACACAAATTGGCACTCAAGCAAAGATCGACCTTGAAGCAGCTTATCAACGTCTTGAATTAGAAGTTTAATATTTTATAAACCGAGATAAAGTTAAAGCTTCAGCTTAACAGAAGGCGGATGCTGTGCCGAAAGTTTTCAGGCCCTTAGGTTCAGTGGAAATAAATGGGAGGTACCCAAGTAAGCAAACGCGTCTCCCTTATTTATTACTCTAATTCATTGTTCTAAAAACAGTGTTAGAGGCGGGGCTAGCTCTTGTTCATTCCGTTTATTTAACGCCTTTAACTCCTGGTAAAAAAAATAATTTATCCTATTAAGACTGACTATTTCGTTTTAATAGATGAAAACATTATTCAATTCTAAGACTCAACCCTAGTGTGTCCCAGTAATGAATAAGTCTGGCAGGAAGTAATTTCAGGTGACAAAGCTGAGATAAATTGTTAATCGCCAAATCAGGGCATTGCCCTTATATGTTAATAAGAGTACAGGGCGATCCCATTTTGGATATGATAACAAATGAATTATAAGGCTCGCCCTGCCGTAAATACACTTCCCGGCAAAAAGGCACAGATTTACGGAGGTCAAAAAACACTCGCTCAATTATCTTGGTTTAAAAATGGATTGGGCGTTTAGTGAAATAAAAGCATTAATCACGTTTTAATTCATTTGCTAAACAAAACGCCTAACAAAAACCCTGAAATTTTACTTTGCTATTTGATTAATTGTGGTTTGCTTAGAAAAATCCTCTTTTTTCAGTTCTATCAAGCCTTAATTTTTAATTTTTAAATCTTAACACCTCTCTTTTATTATACCTATAGTCGTTTATTTACTTTTTCTTTAGCTACGAACTCTATCAATTACAAGAGAAGCTAATTAATTCACAATAACTATTTATTTATATTCATCAGCAACCTCTTCGAAAGTAATATAAGTGAAAAACTTGACAAAAGGATTAATATAAGAGAGAGGAACTATTACAAACTTCTTACCTACAGTATTAACACGGCTTGAAAAATGAATAAATAGCTGTTGATTAGCTTGTGGAGTGTTAATAGTATAACTCTTGTGAGCTCAAGCTTACATCAAAAAGAAACTTCTTTAGTACGTCTAAATACACGACATATAAAGGTGGTCCCAGAAGTACTCAAGTAGATATATATGGCGATTGTTACTTTAAAAAATTGCTATGGTAGAAAGTACTAACCTTACAAAACTTATATTTGAGGTTTTAAGAAGGTACGTTGTTTAGTATTTCTTTGGCAGCCTTCCATAGTAAACGCTATCAGTGAATTTGTAAACATGAAACAAATTATGTGATATAATACTTTCATTTAAAAAGTCTAAATCTAACGAAATCAAAGATGAGCTACATTCTACTCTGGGGGGAGTCTGCTCCTTTGTTTATAACAGAAAAATATTGAGTAGCATAATTGAAACGAGACCGTTCGAGTTGCGACGATGAACATCCCAGCAGTCGATTAAATGAGGCCAACACGCCCGAAATAGTAAAGGAAATCCAACATAATAGGAAAATAGAACAGTCAAAATAATATACTAAAAGAAAAGATTGGTTCCAAAATAACCGAAAACAGTTCCAACCATCAGCATGGCAACATGGCGTCAGTTTTTGCGATGCGCGTGGAATACTTTTCATTGTTTATCTTCAAAAAGGAAAACAAGTAATATGCGAACTTATTTGATCATTTAAGCATTAAAGGCGGTTGCATTTCACGAAAAAGAAAATTTTGTTTCATCAACAAAGTGCACGAATTAAAATATCAGTTATCAGGGTGGTCAAAATAAATTAATTAATTGCTTCCTCGCGTATCCTATTCACCAAATTTAGCCCTCTCTAAAGAATTCCTATTTCCAAACTTGAAAAAAATGGCTTGGTGATAAAATATTTGCCAAAAACTAAGAGGTGAAATGCGCGGTTGATGGCTATTTTGAGCTATTCAACGGTTTTTACTGTAAATAAGGTATCGAAACTATTGAACATCACTGTAAGAAATATATCGAGCTGAAAGAAGAATACATTGAGAATTAAATATAGTTTATCCAACATTTTTTGTATTTTTTTTATTAGGTCAGACACCTTTGGCACAAGCGCCATATAATACAACCCACCCAGGCGGAAATGCTCCTGGCCGAATGGTGATAATAGTACAAATTCAATAAACTACTTCAAGACTACAAAAAAAAAGATCGACTGCTAGCAACATGTGTTGTTATCAAAGAGTGGTTAGGATATCTGCAAAAACCTGATCAAAAAACAAGAATTCACTTTGTTCTATGATACTCTGGGAAATGGATTTCTAGCTGCTGGAGATTATATTGCCAATAAATCTCAATAGGGTTCGAGGATAATTACATCTATATATAAATAGTTGTATTTGTCATTGTTGGATAAAAATTGATAACACACCTCAACTGGATACCTCATCTACTGTATGACAGATCAGATATAAATTACCGGATCTCGTTGGTTTTAGAATTACAAAAAACATATCAATGGACCGGATATTTGCAAAATCGCATTTTTATTAGCCTTCAGTATTAATCAAACTATATTTTAACATATCTCTGAAATTAGGAAAAGAATTTTTCTTCATTTAACTGAAACAATTCAGAAATATTGCCAACAATCTACACTAGAGTTAGAAAAGATTAAAACTGTAGAAGTGCCTGCAATAATTCGAGAAAAAAATACATCCAAAAGAAAAATCAAAAAAGGTGGCAAACAACACAAACTCCGGGGACAAGACTAAGCATTGTCAAGGCAACACAAGAATCAAAGAAATTCCTAAAAGAGCATGAGCATGACCATAGAGAGGGCTACTTAAATCATTTAACACCAACTGAAGCAACTGACTATTCCCTTTGATGGTCTACCAAGTAGCTAAATGAACCACGATGGATGTACCATATCAAGTGCAGTTACCTCGGGAGGCTAAGCTGGTCACAAAAATTATTATGAAGAAATGAAACTCTAAAAAGACTTATGGGCATGACAAAATTACAGTAAAAATATTTCAAGTGATAGCTCCCAAATCAAGAAAGCTATTTATTTCTACTAAATACCTGTCTAAAAATATTATATTTCCCAATTCAATGGAAAATAGTTGAAATAATGTTGACTCAGTAACCAGAAAATCCTGCCGAAGATATAAAGTCCTAAAGACTAGTTAGTGTGCATCCAATTATATCAAAACTTTTTGAAAAATGTACTCATAGACAAACTACGACCTATTATTCAATGATTTTAGGCAGGCGCACGCTAGAAAACAGAAAATTTTCAGCTTTAGTTTTTACGGCGTGACACAAGTGTTCGACACGTTTCGCCAAACATAACCATTTCCGTGTTTTCTTATTCTCAAATCCTACCTAGCAGATCGCCTCGTTCGTGTTACCTATCATAGAGAGCCAACACAAATGGATAGAAACATGACCCTGGTTCCCTAGTGCAGAGTAATGGAATTACATGATGTTTACAGGTAATCTGCCAACGAGGGAAGACAACCAAACAGTAACATACGCAGATACTACCATCATCTTAGTACCCCATCGCGACAACAATCTAGCTTCACAAGTTTTGCAAAAATAACTCAAGAAAATAGAACAATGGTTGAACAAATGACACATCACAGCAAATGAGACTAAGTCGGTTCAAGTTACGTTCACAAAGAAAACTGGAAATTATCCTCCCGCCCATTTCAATATCCACCAACTGTACCTAAGCGACGAAGCTGAATATCTTAGTATGTATCTTGACAGACGCCTGACGTAGAGAAAGCACACTTTTACAAAGAGGAAGCACTTAGGCCTCAAGCTAAGACTGTTACCCTGGATGATAAACGGGCAGATTAACAGTAAACAGCGAGTTCTTCCTCTACAAAGTAGTACTCAAGCCCAACTGATGGCATCTTATTATCGGGTACAGCTTCCACATCAAATATCAAGATCCGGGAAAGATTTCAATCGAAAATGTTTCTTACTATAGACAGAGCCCCACGATTTGAACCAAATTACATTATATAGTAGCACGTGATCTTCAAATCAAAACCTTAACTCTCATCCGAATGGGTTAGCAAGAGATTAGGCAAAGAAGACTTAAACGACATACATTATATAAATTTATAACTAGTTTTTGCCGAGATAATGCCAATATTGTAATTAAGTTTTAATATTTCTAAAACTTGACCTTGATATTGATATTTTTATGTTATAGTAAATTAAATTTTAATGAACTTTAGAAAATTTAAGAACTTTTTGATCGATCACTAATCATTCTAACAATTAAACACTATTTATTTGTGTGGTAGCAATTTGTTATTTGAAAAGCAAACTACTTTATTGTTTCGTATACGCCATTTTATTAAATATTAATTGTTTTATGTGCAGCAAATATTTCTGTAAACAGCTACGTATAAGTCAAGTTAAGTAATTTATTACTTTCAGATCAGTTAAACCTGCAACATAAATCTGATATATCCGCAAATAGCTTTTAATTAAGTAATTTATTGCTTAGAAGGAACACATATAAAAGTTTAATGTTGTTTGTGTGCAATTTTAACACCTATTTTCTCGTTTATTGAATCTAAAACTTTTTTATGCATTTGTAGTAGTAGTATTTAGGTAATAACTTTATTAATTTTATTTAAATTTTTAATATGAGAGTATTTTGTGCGCTAGCTTTCTACTCTGAAAATATTATTTATATCTGCGCGGCATCGTTATGCCATTTAATTGATTTACTAGTGTTTTTAATGAAACCTACTGCAATAAAAGATGCTTCCATGATACTACACATTTCAGTACATTTCGTTCGTTTTATGAGCAAAGTTTAAAGGTTAAAGAGGATAGGCGTACATTTCTGAATAAACAGCTAGTCTGGCTTCAAAGCATTATGAAGGGCTTTCGACTATTCTGCAAACAAATTTTGAAGGTTAATGCAGAAGTACCACACATAATAATTTGAGCTTTATTGTGTGTCACACTTTGATAATAATTAGAAATTTATTAAGGAAGTTTAGTCGAAATTTTCGCCAACCGAGAATATTAATCTAGTTGGGTGTAAAATGGGCAAGGGCTTAAATCGTTGGCTGGTATTCTGAAATGTTTATGTTTTAATAAATAATGTTGCTTTAGGCTAGTTCGATTTTTGTTGACCAGCTGCACATGTGATAATAATTAATTTGTAGGGAGAGCTGTTAAAGTTTTCATGTAAGGTCTATTCGAGTTTATGAGGTTTTTCTCTATTGCTTTTTATGCAGAGAGGATCCTGTATACACAACCAGTCACTACCGTTACTTTATTGTTATTTTAGCAAGAATTGTGTATAGCATTCTAGTTTTTGGCCAACTGAGCTAAAAATATTTATTTTTGTACGCCTGTCAATATTGGAATAATATATTTTGATTTGAGAGTTTGTTACAGTTCTATCGAGAGGCTTAGATAATCCATAAATAACAAAACTCTAGCTTATGGCATAAAAATATCCAACCAGTTTCTTTATTTAATTTCATAGTTTCCAGTCATATTGATTTATGAAGCTTAAATAGTTTAGCTACAGCTACAATCGTATAGTTAATATGAGCTTTCTAAAACGGAACAGGATTTTTATTTACTGCATATGTGATACATTCTAAAATAGTTGCCACACAATACATACAAACGTAGCTGTTGTTTGATACGTATCAATTATTTACTGATTTTTTGTGAAATTTCACGTAAGAACTTAAAAAATAAATGATCATATGAAATTATGTTAGGATCACTTGATATTATTTTGTGTTATTTACTGCTTTGCTTTGTATGAAAACTGAAAGCAAGAAACTCATACTCAGTTTTTGTGAGAAAATTCTAAAAGAAAACCTGGTGCGTCTCTGCTCAACATTTGTACATAAACGTAACATTAGTTCAGGATGAGTTAATGAGCTACAGGCACATAAGTGCTCATTTTAGGGATTACTTTTTTGTCTACATTTCTGTAGAAAATGTAATTCATTTATGAGTTGAATTGCAAAATATGTTTATACGTAACTTATATATTCATTAAATTCCTTTGTATCTTTTTTAAACTTACCGTGTGTAAATTATAAATTTTTACATTTTCTTGGTATTGTATTTTCTATTGGGAATAAATTCTCGTTATTAAAATTTGCTAAGATTTATTTTACGTAATTGAATTTTTAGAAAAAACTTGTAGCTCTGGCATATTGTATTTACGTCCAGCTTAATCTTAATTGAGTTACAGAAAAGAACTACTTGATAAATATTAACAAATTCCTCCAATTCTATTTAAAATATATATATATTTACTATTAAAATGTGTTTTAGCAACAAATGCGAAAATTATATATTAACTACTTCAATTACAGGAAAACTTCCACTTTTAAAAAAGTCATGCAAATTGTAGTTTTATCGCTACTAGGGTCTTATAAAGCTAGCGTGCTACAATTGAACGGATTGGTTATTGATTACTGAATTTGAGGGCGAATAAAGATGCTACATATTGAATTGCTTATTAAAATTCAACAATCTGTCTATGTAAGTAAAATTTTTATTGTTTTAATAAATGCTTTTATAGGAAACGCATTAAAAATAGTATTAATCATTTCATGGATATGATGAGTTTCATCGTTAAATCCTGAATATTTAATTGAAATTTACAAGATTTTCAATCAAAATCTTTTAAATATATCATGAATCAAAGTAGTTTAGAATTAGAAATTTTACACATATGGTGCTGAGCTGTGGAAAGGATATGTTACCCTGGATTAATTTTAGTTATTTCATTAGGCATATGTTTTACAATATTGTTTCTTTTAGCAAGTTTTAATTTGAATTTCAAATCATGTTTATCAATTCTTATAGTCTTGCTATTTGTAAATTATTAATTTACTTACTTTGAGGGATTTAAGGTACAACTTCTATAAAGAAGGAAAGTCTGACGCTCTTTATTGAAATATGATAAATTACAAATTTAAATATTTCGTATGTCGTTTATATTAAAAATGTGTACATAAAAAGTTGCTTATCAGGCGCATTTTAATATAAGTTTACTATAAGTGTGACTACTTGATATGAAGCTTGATTTCAAATTATATTTTGTCTGTGGCAATTATGTTTCACATTTATTTTTTTTACTTTTACGGGAAACTTAGCGAGTCTCTTAAGAAATACAATTTTTGCAAAGTGGATAATTTCCTGCAAGTATAGCTTATATAAACTAGTAGTCGTATATTATAAATTTATATTACAACAATTTTAACATTTGTCCATTACCGCACTAAGCTTATAATGTAATTATTTGTTGTTTCATTTACAGAAAATTATCTTTCAATTTCGGACAGCCTAATGAGTTAAATATGTTAAGAAATCCTTTGAATGCGAAGATAGTTGTAAGTGTACAAAAGTACCTAAAAGTAAAAATCAAAGACAAACTTGAGCATGTAATTACAAAAACAGTTTACTTTATTTACTTTACTTTATTTAGAAAGGCTCATTCTTTCACAAAAAGAGCTGGTTAGTTTTCTGCTTTAGAACATAGTCTGTATAATTATTTGGTTTTATTTGGAAACCAAAACCCTTCATGTGATTTTTTTATCCAAAATAAATTTTTGTGCCCTAGTTAATGTTTCTTATTTACTAATTTAAATGTTGATTATATAAAATAATCAAAATGTAAGTGTAGACAAAATTTACAAAATTATACTATTATTTTAAGATTTGGGAATTAAATAAAATTCTAATTAAAAAATTAACCATTTATATTCATTATTCGTTTCCACTACTTGAACCAACAGTTAGTTTTCCCATATTAAAAAAAGTTATTGAAAATTTGGCAAATCTGTCAAAATATCGAGCTTAAATGTTTTCATTAACGCAAAACCCTTCTTATGTAATAGAACCAGAAAAATGAACCCAAACATCAAAGTCAAATTTTATTGCAGCCCAAGATGACTATATCATACATTGAAAATCTATTATATTTCTATTCCCATTTGTGTGACCGAAATTTCTCATAATAAATAGTATCTATCTTCCTCATTAAAGTTCTACAGCGATCTTTAGTACAAACCAAGGTTATAATATCCATTGGTCACGTAAAAAAGTACCATAACCAAATTCTTCCAAATGAAATAAATATCTTTTCATCTTCAAAAGGATAGCTTTGAGCACAAGATTTGTATTGATTGCCAGAATGAAAGTTTAACGAGATAAGTATCTCCATCGGATAACAAAGTTTGGGAACTTGGTAATGAAGTAGGCTGCATATTATTTTTCTGAAACATACATGAGAAATATTTTGTGACTTGTGACGAAAAGCATGAATTAATAAATTTTTAACCATTTTACTTGTGTTGCGCAAATACTTTTCTAAGTTTGTGAAGATTTATTCTTAATTATTACGATTATTATTATTAAAAAGAAAACATTTTGAAATTAGCTAAAAGTTCGAATTAGTTTGCGAAATCTATCCAATGCGCAGGTTGGCTATTTTTAAGCAAAACGTTTTAATCTTACACAGTTACTTTATTAATAAATGATATTATATTAATTGTAGTCATAATCACTTTCCTTCATAAGCGAAAAAATTAAACTGATTTTCATTCAGGAACATCAAAAATAGCATAAATTATATCTTTATAATACAACTCGAAAATGTAGCCTACCCTAACAAAATAGAACTAAATCAGAATTTAACGATACGACCTGCACTTTTCATTCTTTCTACCCTTATGGAGTCACAATCCTTCTCAGCTTAACTCTTTTATTATGTCATAATCCCTATTCCCTTCAAGTCCATTTGCATAGCCACGACCTCATTCATCAAAATGGCTATAAAGATATTCGCGCGAATATTCTGACTGTTAATAACTCCTTTGCTAATTTAACAGCAATGTTGTGACATGGCTCCATAAAGTATAGTAGTACTCATTTAAAGGCAACTGCTTTATTAATGAATTAAGTTTAATCATCTTCGCATGTTGCCCGTTAATGACGAGAATATTCGTTGATATAATTAAACGATTCCGCATAACGACGGCCTACATTTGCATCCTGGCACCCTCTGTCTTCATTCAATTAGATAATTGTTGACACTATCTTTATTGAAAGCCGCTGCGCTGGTTGCCTGCTGTACGCCTGTATAGTTAACTTGCCAACCTAATTTGTATTAGGGAGGTGAGATAATTAATCTTCCTTTGATGTCAGCAATATTTTTCCATTAATTCAGCTTTTACCTATTTAATGTAAAATTTTACGACCCACTATTTTCTTTGCTTTACCTATTTAAAACGATGCAAATTCACTACTTCTTACTAGGTCGATCCTCTATTTTATTGTTTATTGCAAATCACGACTCCTATTCACTATTTTTGTACTATATTACATAGGAAATTGGAAAAAAATCTGCCTATTCAACAATTTCTTGACTGGTTGATCATAAAAACACAATTAACTACAATTATTTAGTACAGTATTATTCCCGGAAGTACAATCGAGCTACTGCTTACAACTTTACACATAAATAATATGTTCTCGCGTGATCAACTGATTAAATGTCAAGTGTTAAAAAATTAACTTTGCTTAGAAATATAAATATTTCCGCATAGTATATCGCGTAGTGAGAGCAAAACCGGATCTAAACATAATACTAATTACTTAGTAATAAAAAAGACTCGCATGGTCGTTCATGACATTAAACTTAAATTAATTACCTCTTGTGTGAAGGTAGTTGAGAAGTTGATATGAATGGGAACTTTTCCCTGAGGTTCAGGAACGTTGTCGTCTTCGTCCAATATTTTCACTGGAATTTTCTTATTAAATTCTCTGCGTGTGTCCGTGTTATCAGTAACTGTGCATTTTATTTCGATGTTTATGGAGTCTCCAGCGTCCATTGATTTGTTCGATGATTCTCGGGATCTGATAATGTCCCGATCTAGAGGTTTCCTCGTCCGGATGGACCATGAAAGACTTTGGTTGGTGGGAGGGAGTAGGTCAAATGAGGCTTTCCCTGTAACATGAAAATTTAATACATCAAAGTAACTGGATGTAGACGGATTCTTTCATTGCAAAATAGAAAACTATACGTATAAAATCAAATTACTGAGTTAAAGCTTTCCAAATTTCTATTCATCGACTTCCAAAGCTACACATTTCCATGTGCTTCTACGAAAGTTTCCGCTTGAAAATTTTGGTCAAAACGCCATTTTCCCAATTCACGCTCTGTCAATCTGCATGCGGAAAAATGTTCAATTTTCCAGAGCATTTACTTTATATACGTTTTCCAGCTATAAATGTTTCAATTTTATTTAATTTGGTGAAACGTTTTAATATTAATGGCATGTTTGTGCTCATTTGTTTAACAGTTTTTAATAGGGATATAAATGAACGTAGATTCAAAGTAACCTCGGTTTACATTAGCGCTGATCTAATTTATTAGGCTCTTCCCTTATTTTGAAAGAGTTCTAAAAATTTCATGTGTGATTTATCTCGCAGTGATATATATAAATTCATTGCGTTAAATTCGAAACCGTAAAGAGTTTTCTCTTACAGAAATGAGCTGTTCCAACTTTGAAGAAGTTGCACGTTAACTTTTAGTTGCAGCCACGCTCTTGAACAACAGGAAACAACTTAGTTGGTAAGCTTTGCGTCTGCTTTTACTGTAATTATTTGCTTAGGTAATATAACTGTCCAGCAGAACTACATTTGCAACTGCATGAGCGAAAAGAGTTATATAAGAGATCAACAAGGCCTTTGTTTGTTGTTCAAAAGCAATTATTACGTTTCACAGATGCTACTTGTTTCATCCGTGCTTGTTTGTGGAACATGTTCTCGCTGTGGATATTATAAAATTTTTGTTCAAGGCTCTGCAATTTCCAGATAGCATCAGTGTCATATTTGAAATGGAACATTGCTCGCTTAGGCAACGATAAAATGATTCCACTTACTGAATGTAGCTGTCGCCAGTGTTTATTAACTTCAATATAAGATCAATAGTGAACGCAAGGATATAATTTGAAGGTTTTCAGAACTAACAGTACAAAAAATATATCAAATATGATCTTGCAGCAGATTTTCTATAGCAAAATACTGGAAAGCAGCTTTAATCTAACTATTATTGCAATTCTATACATCAATAATGAAAAACTTTACATTTGGTGCAAAACTAATGACTTAGAATTTTAGAATATTGCTATTGAAAATTGGAAATTTTTTATGGAATATTTGAAATAAAAGAAGTACGTTTATCTTAGTCGCTATTAATTGACTATAAATACGTTAATATTAAGTTTCACTTAACTAACGGAGATTTAACCTATCCTGATCAGAAAAAAACCACAACCTTAGTCTTTTTTTATTGGACAACAAATTATATTTTCGGCAATTCATGTTCTTGAAACATACTTTCATTTCATTGCAATCTATTGTAATTATTGCTCTGCAATTTCTGATCAATAAAATTGCTTAATATTATAATTCAATAGATTTTACACTAATGATCCTCCGAACAAAACTGCTTACCTACAAATTAACAAATTTCAATTGATTCAAATGTTGATTTCTGCAAAATAGTAACATTGTCGACTGTCTTTTTGATTTGTTAAATATCCAAATGTTAATTATTTAAACTGTTGACTCTTCTAGAATGAAAGGTACAATATCGATCTTCTTATTCCAAAATACTAAAACCACGATTTGCGAAAATGCCGTTTTCTATTTTGAATATTATCTTCTATAAAAATTAAAGGTAAATTTTTATGAGAAAAAATAAATAAATACAATTTATAATCCAATATATTTACAGCTGAGAAACGAAGCAGACAGCAAAGTGTCAGGTAAACTTATTACATGAGGCTTAAGTGTTTATCGCCCTGTTCTTAGAATTTAGGAAACGGTTTTGGGGTTTCTCGAGTTCCTGCTTTTCCATACGATCGATATGCCTCGACAAGTTGTACTTTTACGATCTATTGATCTCCGAATTAGGCATATATTAATGCATTAATAATTTTCGAACTCACTTTACTGTAAACACATTTTCTGCGCTGTCAGCAATAGAGAGTTTAGTGAAATTATAAAGTTATCCTTTACAAGCAAATAGTTCTGAGTAAAACAAATAAAATAATTATCTAATAATGCATTCTAGTGAAATCATTGAAGTTCCAGTAAACATATCAAGAATATATAAATATGTACATGAACTTTTCCATGCATATGTAGCATAAGACTTGTACACAACGTGTTAGTGTACACAAACATTACAGTAAGTTTGTTAATAATTACTCAAAACTGTACATTCAATCTACTTTTGAATCTCATTATAATGCTAATCGAATCGAAAATAGAAATAGTTCATTTCTATTACTTTTATACAAATGTAGACAAATCTATGTGCGTCATTTTTAGCAACAATAGAACATTTTTATATAAATTCAACTAAATCACTTCAATGTAATTGAAATTAATACTAACCTTCTATAAGATCATATTCAACCTTAAACTCCTTGCACATTTCAATTAAATATGGCGAAGTCAAAGACCCGATTGTAGCAGGATCCCTGTTCTCAAATATTCGATATGTTGCAGTTTTCCAAAAGCATAGGTCCTGGATGATAAAATCGCAGTTCATGTTATCAGTGGGGCTGATATTAACTTGAAACATTGTGTAGTTTTTTCTGCCAAACCTGTCCTCTACAGACGTCCGCACTTTGATACTCGTTGTTTCTAAAAATAAACAACTTATCAGTATCGTCTCATCAAATCAAATCAACGCTATTTTCACAAAATAATACGACTATAGTGGCAATCTGTCCAGAATCTATCAGCAAATTGAAGCGGAAGCAAAATGAACGGAACCCTTGAACAGATAAGTGAATTGTATTTAATTGAAAGCATTTTCGTAGTATTTCATTGGAAAAATTATGATTGATTGACTTCGCTTAGTCGGAATAGCAAAATAATTACAGCTTGCCTTTGAGTTTGAAACGAATTTACAATGCTGCTATTTGAAATCACGTTGATTTTACGTAATTTGGAGACAAATGCTCTAGAAATAAAGCAGTAATAAATTAAAGACATCCGCTCACTTCCCTTATTGAAGTTGATAATATTTCCCGGAGAGAATCAAGCCAGCAATAAATCTGTCTTGGATCTGCCAGCGAAATAACGCTTAATCCAAAGGGTAAAATGAATACAAAAAATACTTACTTTCCTCGTTCTCGAGGAACGCTTTCTTGAACATGATATCACCTGAAGTAGAGAATATTGAAAGGTATTTTTGAGTGTTGTTTTCTATTTTGTAGCTCAGGAAACTTGAGGCGCCTCGTTCCTCTTCTAGGGCGTACAAGGTGACTAGAGGATGATTATCCGGTAAAAAATGTTTTTTGTTTCCACGCAATTCCATTTCGACACCAGTCATCGAAAAGTAAACTCCAGCAACTTAAACAAAAAAAAAAACTTTAAAACATGACAATTCAAGGCGATATTTAAATAATCAAAAACATGTTAACAAAACTACTACACCTGTAAAGTTGCAACATTAAACATACTAAAGTTTCCGATAGAATAAAAATTCTTAATGGGCAGGAGTATCTATTGTTCGAAAGAGCTGACGCAAATTTTTAATTTTCTTGTATTGTATAGAGAAATTGAATATCTCTTTGTTGAGGATGTCAGATTACTTAACTTCGTTAATGTATTTTGAATATGAACTGATAAAAGCACAAATTATTCTAGAAATAATTCCCTGGCTACTCGCAACATAAATTATAAGTAGCAGAAATAGTAAAGGGATTCAAATTAAGCGAGATTTCCCCCCATAATAGGCAGGATTTCCATTCAGCCAATTCCAATTAATTAAACCGGATGTGACCTATGAATGCCAATTTGCATAATTTAACCCTTTAAAAGTGGCCTATTCACTTTTTGGAATTTTAAGCACACCAAAATTTCAGCTTTTCAGTATACAGATCGAATCTCATATTTTTTGCCATATCAATCATTAAATTGATAGATAAATGTTTCTACTCTACGAATTTTATCATAGAAGAGCTGCGCAAATATAAACACACAATCGTTTTTATCTGTTCGTTTCCCCATGGCCGCTTCCACGTACGATGATAGCAAAGAGTTGTTATTGAGTACAATGTGTTAGCTCTCGATTTTACAGTTATATTTAACGTATATTTAACTACTTTTATTATCGTTTTAATGGCCTTTTGGGAGTCTTATAGATTTAGCGACTCTAAAGCAGAATATTTTAGTTTATAATTGACTGTATGAATAGCAAGAGCAAAAAATTTATCAATAGAGTTGACGAGGATAAAACTGGAAAATTTACGAGATTTTCTGCAATCTCATTATAGGCTTCCCTTGCTAAGTTGATGCGGAAATGAAAATGATTATTAACAAAGGACTTCAATATAATTACTATTTAATCAAGACTAATCTCCATTAATTCCCTGCTCTCAATATTAATTACAGCGTGTAAATACCAATGGAAAAATAAAAGGAAAGCTTTATCCACCGGCTTTTGGTGCATTAAGCTAAATGGACTGTCAACAAAATTATTTCCGTTCGTCGAATATTTGTCTTAAAAAGGATCCGTTCTAATTCAATTTAGAGAAAGAAACGCTTAGGAGCAATAACAGCGGAGCGTTTTCTTAAATTTAAAACTATAAAATATTGATTCCACCTAGAGATAGCTTGTCTGAGAAAAATCGAAAAATGTAAACGACTAGGAGGCACGAAATTACCACATTTATTTTTAGAAATAGCTGCTAAATTTAATTCCTGATAAGAATTACTGTGGCATTGATGTTGATTCGCAATTGCTTTGTTAGTTTTTATGCAAAATCGGTTTTGTATATGTATGGGTTTAGATATAAAGATAAAAATAGTTTGCCTATATTTGCTATATTAAATCGATAGAATATCGCTGTAGTATACATTAAATTTATTTAGGCATATTGAGGGATTAATTGGCAAAATATATCCTATCATTTAACAAATAACGGACATTGGAAAATAAAGTAATTATGCACATTGACATAGTGTCGAAATGCAGAATAGAGAATGAGTTTTGTTCTACCTATTTATTACTGCAGTACACAGAGTACAAGAGGTTAACAAGAATTTTAGATTGATGAGTGACAGTCACCGTAACGCACTTTTGCTGAAAGAGCATATCAAAAGCGTCTGTCATATATCGCTGTATATTTTACACATTGAAAGAAATATGCTCCGTGCTGGAGACGTGCTTTTAAAGTTATGGTTGTACGGATATGAAAAATGCTTGACGTAAGCCATATTTTCCAGAATACTGTTGAAAATTGTGTTGGAAGTTTTATCTGTATTATCACAGTGTGAAATATATAAATACATTTGATCTGTAGATGCATTATTGGTGGCTGATTCGTTTTTAATTTAATGGCGCTGCTCAAAAAGTAAATTATATAGTTCTTAAAATGACCTGTTAACATACAAAATTTAGTATTAGAACACATTTGATGTTAAATTGCAGTGAACAGTTCCGAACCGCGTAACTACAACCGTGCCTTATAAATAAATTTGAGTCACCTGTATGTCACCATCTGCATTATCTCATTTATTCCACGTAATTTACGTATCTTATTGCGTCTGCCACATACTTAAATTGGCCGGCTTGATAATAAAATACGAAAACCAAAAACATGCAATACAAATTTTAAATGCGTAAGCTATAATTCAAGCACTACGGTGAGTTTATTTTTTGTCCTGATTTTTTGCCTACGGCAAAATAAACTTAAGAAGCCGTTGTAAAGAAACTAGTATGACTAAAACCATATTACCAATTGAAAAGTTGCTTAATGATTTTCTGATTAAATGGAATGGAATGTGCAGATTCGTTTCGCTGTGAATTATGGAAATTTAAAAAGAATAAGCAATCCTACTTATGATTCTATGAGAACAGAGATTTTATCCTTTCCAACAGCTGCTGCTTTCCATTTAGCAGATATACTAGATGCGCAAGTTTAAAATGTCGTTTTGTTGTCAAGAGATGGCGCTTGAAATCTATTGAAGTAGTCATTGGAACCCAAAGCGCCTTGTTTTTGGTAAGACTGTCCACTACAAAACGTCGTATACATTTAGTTAGTCGCATACTTCTTTTTCGTGTTAGGTGTGTTGAATTTTGAACCAAGTTAAAAGCATTTGCGGCATATAATGATTTTCTTGTTCAATCAAAAGAAAAAGGCATCGAAAAGTCATCGGATTCTTGTAAAGAATCTTGTACGGTGATCTTGTTCCAATTGTTGAGACTGGTGAAGGCAGGTTTTAACGTTTCTAAATTGGCGATTTCAATGTTATTGACAAAGAACGTGAAAATCGACCAAACAAGTGAAGACATCGAATTACAAGCATTACTTGACGAAGGCGATACACAAACACAACATATGACGGCGGAGCAGTTGAATGTCACTCGGCAAGCCATTTCTATTTCACCGGAGACCCATGGGAAAGATTAAAAAGATTGGAAAATGGGTTCAACAAAAACTGAACGAACGACAGATGGAGAAACTAAAAACTGTGTGTGAAATACTGCACTTACGCCCCAAAAGAGAAGGTTTTTTGCATCGGGTTGTAATTGGCGGTAAAAAATTGATATATTTTGAGAATCCAAAACGTAAGAAATAATGAGTAATGCCAAGAAAACCATCAACATCGAGTACAAAACCGGATCGTTTTGGGTGGAATAGAATACTGTGTGTGTGGTGGGATCAGAAGGGAGTAGTGTACTACGAGCTTCTCAAACTCGGCGAAACTGTTAATACTATCTCCGCTACTGACAACAAATGATTAACTTAAGTCACGCATTGATCGAAAATCTCCCAGAATGAACTAAAAGACACGGCAACGTCGTTCTGCAGCATGACAACGCTCCTGCACATTCAGCCAAAGTGGTCAAAGAAACGATTTCTTCGCTTTGTTTTAAACTCCTACTCCAGCCGCCGTGTTTACCAGACCTGATGCCTTCCGATTGTTCCCTCTTCTCTTTGATGAGACACGTACTGGCTGAGCAACACTTCAAGACTTTCCAGGATGTACAAAAATGGCTTGATAGCCATTATCGATGAGAGTTGAAGCTTTCTTTTGGAATGGTATCCATAAATTGTCCGAGAGATGGAAAAATATATAATAGGCGAGAGCCAATATTTTGAAAAAAAATTATTTACTGTTGGTTTTAAATAATTGCATATTTAAAAAAACATTTTACACTGGCGCACCTGGTATTATGAAGAAGATTTTATTTTCGTTCCATCATTAATCCTAGTAGTACCCAAATTTTTGATAAATATTTTATAAACCGTTCTATAATTTGGTACTTTACAGGAAAATTCTTTGTAACTGACGAAATAGACAATACACAGTAAATCACAGTTCTATGTAAGGTTAAAAGAAGTGTGATGCCACCCTATAAGTTTACATAAAAATGCAGCTTAGAGTAGTGATTATTTTTTTTGTTTCTTCAAAAAGGTAACATTTTATAGCGCAGCAATATTTTATTGTGTTTTCAAATAAAATCTAATAAAATAGATGTAGAAGAGAACGCAGTCAATCTTCAAATATAAACAAAAACATTAACAATCGTCTTAAAAATTTGAAAAAACATGGCTTGTCACGTTTCCAAGTCAATGATATTTGATTATAACAATACAGCAATTCGTACTAATTTTCCTTTTAAAAATATTGAGGCACACAAGTTGTTTAATTCAAAAGTAGTAAATCAATCATTTTCAAAAATAACAGATATTTTACAAACCATTGATAAATGATAAATCTCTCGATTTTCCTTTAAAGGTAAAGATCCGCAGAATTGGCTATTTTCAATAAAAGACAATCAAAAATGTAAAATCGGAACTGTACAAAAATTTTTTATTGCGTTTAACCTTTAACCAAATTTTTAAAACAATAGAATTTTCCAGAATCTGTACGTGAAAGTACTTTGCTTCAAAACAAAGCTTAATCTGGTGTATTTCGTTTTTGAAAACACAAAATATTTCAACTAGCTTAACGAAAGTAGTCGTTACCAATTGATTTGACGCAAATTGATGTCACAATATTATTAACTATGATCTGATAATATAGCACTTTAAATTATATTCGTGAACGAATCTAGTCAGTACTCTAAGACGAAATAAGTTTAGGTGTATAATTTAATTATAATACTAAAATATATAGTATGTACATCATTCTTTTCTGCTTTCATTGGATAGAATTTCACTGGCTTTTGAATAAACATGGTTGGATAATAAGTAATTTTCCTATTAAATGGTAGATAACACATATGTTCCTGGAAGATTAATAAGCTGTATTATGGCTACAAACTGCAAATGTTTTTAGAATTTTCTCTCATTTCCAATGGAAAGAAGAATATAAAAATTAAAAAATATATTTTTAAGTTCAACACTTCCTATTTCGCCAAAGATGAAAGAATCATCCATGAATTTTGGAGAAGTCATGAATTTTTTAAATCATTAGTTACTTCTTCAGTCCTAGATTTTCCGCAAAACTCTAAATCACATGTTTGTTGTTCTATTTTTCTACACGCAGCATTATTGCTCATATTTAATTTATGCAAAAATTTGAGCTTTAACAATATCCTGGCAACCACTGAAATAACCCCAATGAAGTCTAAACAAAATCTTTGTCCGAAACTGAATGCTATATCATTTTCTACTATCTTTAAAAATTTTGAAAATAAGTTTACAATGAAAATATCTCATGAGTCAAATACATTGGCTCCCTTTTTCAAAGCCATATTTAACTCAATCCCAGTTTTGTCGTAAATATCAATTTAAAATCTCCTTTATTTACATAGTATGTATTAGGTACTATAATTTTTAGAAAAAAGTCTGCAGAAAGAGCAAATTTACATGCACTATACATACAAAAAAGTATGGTGTAAGAAGGTTTTTAATCTATTTAAACTGGTTGCATGTAAATATTCTGATAATAGTAATATTTAAAATATAATTTCTTATAAATTTCAGATTCATATAAAAAAGCACAAAACCCTAATTCTAGAGAAACATTGTGATTTATAGAACATATTTGCTGATGGAGCACAAAACTATGAGTCTCACCACAATGCATATGCAAATACCGAAGAAATTATTTTATTTGACAGATTTAATAAAACGTACTTCTGCCTGAGTTTATGCGAAATTAAGGCGCTTGGCACTAACTAAATTAAGTAAGAGGTACAATCACTAATTAAGAAGTTAGGCCAATAGTAGGGCTGGGAAAAATTTAAGTAATTGTCAATAAATTAAAATAACTTAGACTGACGTCCGTTATCCAATATTAACTAGCATTTAGTTTGTCTTTTAAGTCAAATAAAGAAATGAAACAGAAATATCCAAATCAAGAATTTCTGTATTAACTGCTATAGAGCTAATTATATCAAATTAAAACTCTAGCAAGCATATCTTGCTGACTAATTAATATTTATTGCACTAATTGTTTTTCTAATGCTTGTCATCTGAGTGGTTTCATCATTTTATTTTTCTATCCAGCAAGCTACTTTTTTATTTTCTCAACTATGGTCACTTTAAGAGTATTACATTTTAGTGAGAATGTAGATCTTTCAAGCAGAAAAATTGTTCACTAAGAGATGTTCTAATAAAGCATTAACTCATAATATGTACTAAATATTAATATCTTGATTACTAATTTGAAAATTTAAGAACAAGTTGGCTTAATTTTTTTGCACCTTACATACGTTAAAAATTGAAGAAAATAATTGTGCCATATGAATGCAGGTAAACTTTATTTCATATAAAAGACATCATTGGGCTCCTTTATAAGCTAGCACTTAAGATTATTATTTCATTATGTTTGAGTAATACTACGTATAAGTAGAAATAATAAGCAATTACAAAAATAATTTTTGTAATCACAAAGAAATTTTTAGACTTACAAAATCCCCTAAACACCCAATATACAAATTCATATCTACTAGATAGTAGTAATATCCTAACACAGTAATAAATATTTATTTTAGTGCACTATGTATTGGAAAAGCTATGTATAAATCGAAACTAAATTTAAACAATTAATTAATGACGCTTTCCCCAAATAGCTGAAAAATCAATAATAAACTCCTATTTACAAAGTTACATCATTTCGCCCTCGTATTTATCCAATTTTTAAGTTTGTTATTTATTTATGGTAATAAATTTAATATTACAGACATATAAAACCGACCAGCTCTTATAATAAGCACGATACATTTTATAAGCTGCTAGTTTTTACCTTGCGCCTCCACCAATTGCGCAGGTATAGGGAAAATTCATGGGAACCGAATGCGGCTCCCAAGTAACGCGATGCACGTAAAACACAACATAGTTTTTTTACAGAAAAACATTGGATTACCCCGTAATATTTCCATTGCATGCAAAACATGTAACGCTTTTATTACTTGATTACGATAAAATCTCTCATAAACCAGCGGAATATCTGTAGACATGGAATATGCGTGCATGAAATACCTAAGTAATTACTTCCTTATTGCAGATATACCAGATATTCTTAACTGAAAACTTTCCATGAATACAAAAATTATTAGACGAATTTGCAAGTAAGTAACTCTATATTTCAAGTCAACCTTCCAAATGGAAATACTTTATCCATAGGTAGCCCACACACACAAAGCTATCTCTATCCCCTCTATTTCTGCTTCCAGCACGACAGTGTCATGCTTCATCAACAGGTAATTGATCGAAATTTATGTGTAACAAACTAAAGTACGACATTGAATGATTTATTGCTTAAGTAGAAAGCCGTGCCGCGCGAGGCTTACAATATTAACCTTCTAATTATCAGTTGTGAGTTGATATTCATATATCTTTTTGTCAACAAAACATTGTATTCCAACTAATACACAAAGTGTGTAAATTTATAGTACGTTTGTAACAAGTATTTAAATAAAAGCTGGCATTTGAAATTATTACTTTCATGTCTGTACAGTTTTATTTAAAAATTATGAGCTACCCATATAAAAGTTTCCACGAAAGGGTGGCACAAACTTTCGTTAAATGCTTACGTGGCTGCTTCAGCCACCAGTGGGCAAAATTGCCTTCTGACCTTTTTTAAAATGCAAGTAGACGCACATCAATAATATTTCACGTGCCCTTTCATACGCTACATATATATTTTGTCTTGTTTTGCAAACAGAATTTTACAAATGAACGAAGCATATTGGCCTATGAAAGCTTGACTAAAACTATTGAAGTATAAAATAGCTTAATGCAAAGCAAAAGACGATTTAAATTGTCATTTCCGTTTAACTTTGACAAATTTAATTATCCTGGACGTAGCATATTCTCCTTACTATTTTTCTACAAGCTTGTTCATATTCAGTTTACTAAAATTTAGGTTTACTAAAATTTAGCGTATTAAGTTTAGTTTGTTCAATTGAATTACAGTTCGCAAGCTGCTATAAAACTATACTTACCAAGACGGCGTAATTTACAAACTCTCTATCAAAAGATTTGCTTTGATTTTTGTACTTAATAGTGATTCAACAATACGTTTGGACTATAGAAGAATGTAACATTCTGAATGCTAGTTCTAATCAACCACTGGTGAAATACGTTGCTGAGTTTATTGCGATTGACAGTACAGCACCAATAAAATTGCAGCACTCTTACAATTTGCTTAAAATGTGTGTACGATAAATTCACGGAAGTGCATGATCTTGACTTCTATATCCGTCTGCCTTTTTATCCGTTTTTTAAAATGTCAACATGCAATGCGTAACTCAACCTTCGGTCTGTCATGTAAACATTTGATTATTTTGCGTAAACATCCCTGGGGTGCATAAAAATTAGCAATTTGTATCGCTCTTAAGCAATTAACTTTGTGCTTAAAGAATATCTGCGTATATTAGTTAAGCTATTAATAATTGCTCTTTTATAAGACTTTAGCTAAAAATAACAACTATTTTAATAGAAGAATCACTACAAACCTTAAATAAATAGTATGACAAAACAACTGATCACTTTAAACTATTTGCTAAAATTTAAATTTAAAATTTGTTTCTACTGTTAACTGAAATCGACATATACGCTTTAATGCTGAAGAGTAATAGGTAAAAACATTAGGTTTCATATACTACCGTGCGGAACTTAACTGCTTCTTTCAAACAACTATTAGGCATGTTAATAAAGCTCATGACTAGGTGGATAAGAAAACAAATCATTTGAAAATAAGCCTTAAGGAGGAAGTTGAGAAATGTTTGTGGGTTACATAATACTAGAAAGTGACAAAGCTAGACTGAATCCTTCCAACACATAAATATCATTTCATAGAATACAAATTTTGATAACAAAAAAGAACTGATATTTTTTCTGGCGAGTTCTTTGCCCCCTTTCAACCACCCACGAAGTTTATTACACTCTTAATATATATACTGTACTTAATTGAAGAAGACGCTAGCGCCGACAAACAGAAACGTATTTTTGTCCATCCTAAATATGTTGAAGTAAAAAGTACCAAACCATTAACTGCTATGTGTATTACCAAACATTGTGAAATGATCAATATAATATTTAAACATATATAATATAAACGCATTTTTCCTGTTTTGCAAATATCATTCATAATTATTTTATATAGAGTACTTTCCAATTGTTTTAAATTAATACAATCGCTACGGCCCATTTTGAAGCATCGATTAAAAAGTCGAGAAATTTTTATTCTTTTTTTATGTAACAAAGTAGTGACTTTTACAAATTAAGTTTTCTGAATTAGTTTCCTCACAAATGGAAGCAAGAAATGCACCGAATAATGGAATTAACAAACTTAAAGCGGAACCAGCAATTTTAATGTTGTCGCTCCCGCATTTCATATTTACATGTTGTTAACCATCTGTTCCATTTGAAATTCTGACAACTTAGCCTTCTTTAATAGAGAAAATTGCACAAGTTTTTTTGTAGAGCAGGTTTAAATTGCCTTAAGTAATAGTAGACCAAGAATTTAGCTCTCAGTGTATGTCTTAATTTACAAACGATGTAATTTTGAAAGGGTTGATTTAGGTTGCCCCTTACTCATTTGCTTTGTATATCTATAAACATTGTCCATTCAGCTATGTAACTAGATACTATATTCTACGAATACTGTTAGTTAATAATTGCATGTTATAAAGATTTGCTGCTTGTGCGAAGGAAACTTTTACAGGCATGACATGGCACCGAGTAGTTCTTGAATTGCTTCCATCTTTCTACAAAATTCCTTGGATTGTCGCTCTAATAATAAATCAAATTGTGTCACATTAACATTGCTTGCATGTTTATTTCGATCCATTACCTGTTGTTGGAGATGACACGACAATAGCTGAGTCTTTTCACATTCGCAAAGAAATCGATTTTGAATCGATCTTTTGCTTTGATATACATTCTACTCAACCATTCAGCATTGCTATAATGGAATTAGAAAGCATATTTTTGAATGCAACGAGATCAAATATATGAACTAAAACATAGAGATAATGTATTAAACATTTCAGTACTAGCAAATGTATTTTTAAGCTCTTTACATTACACAAAGAGCAAAAAACATCTTTATGAACAAAGTTTCCTAAATTACCTTTTCCAGTAGCTGCGCACATAAACCTTACTATAAAATTGAATTTAACAAAGTTGGAGAGAAAATTTTAATTTCTACTTAATTATTACTTTCACATTTAGTCAAACTATATGCTTTATTATTTGACCACATTTCATTGCAGATTTAAATAATGGAACATTTTGCATACCTAGTTAGAAGTAACTTATTTTTGCAAAGTTTATTTGACAAAAATTATTTTTCAAATGTTAGTAAGTTTTTAAGCAAATTAAAACAAATTGCAATTGTGATTAAGCTAATAAATACTACGTCTTGCCTTTTTGTCGTTCTAGTCCGACAAAGATTTTCATTTTGCTTTCTTTATCGTTTCAAAATTACCCATCTTGAAACGTAACAAAAGCCTTACGGTTGTACAAAATACAAAAGCATTTCACTTATTGTTAGCTATACAATACAAAGCAGTGAGTTTAATTAAAATAGAACATGCAACATAATAGTGTGCTAGTAGGGCTTTAAATATAATTAAACATTTGCTACTCACCTTGTCTTATTAAAACTTTATTGTTGCAATATTTCTACTTCATTATTTTATTATTTTTTACTATTACAACTAGGATTGAAGCTGTAGCTAGGTATTCATAAAATTGTAGTTACAAAGGAGCTCTGCATAGATTTTCATTTGGAATGCTATTAGCATTGCCAACATTATCTGGAATTTGTTCGGAAAATCGTAGAACACACGTAATAGCAAACTCTAGAAAATACGCCAAGGTATAACATTGTATTTCCTTTGCTATTTCCTATCGATTGCTTTCCGCTCAGAACAAGTATCTCCAATCTTTGTAGCGTCGAGCTGTTATTACATATATTTACACTAGTGTTCATTTCCATTCATTACAATAACATGCATTTTTTATGAAAATTTATTGCATCCTACACATAATTTATTGCAAGTTGTTTGAACAATATGGACAATAACTGTTTCAAGTTCAGAAAGCAGAGAAGTTTTGATCGAGTTCAAGGAAGTCATACAAACATATCACTATATCATATGTATCATAATAGCAGATTGTGATATCAACTGATTATTGTCTCTTCGTATTGCGAATTTAAAATTATTGGGACAAAAACGATATGGCATCTAAGTAAGGCTGTTTCAAGTTCAATACAATGCGGGAGCTTATATTAAGATCAATCAATTCATTAAGAAACAGCTTAGCATTAATTTAGTAGTAATGCTCACTTAAAGCAACTTGTTTTCTATAAGGGATATTAGAGTTAAGATCTATATTAAGTGAGGCGTGGGTGTCACCTTCTGTAACTTAACGTTTTTCAATACTGAACTGGCCAAATATTTCAAAGTTAATAATCGTTACTCTATTTAATATATATATATATA
>JAWQRO010000337.1:0-42561 GCA_033557835.1 Helochares maculicollis
TATATATATTTAAACTAGTACATATACTAGTTTGTCCAATAAGTTTTGCGGTTCGGTAAGAAAAAGATAATGGTATGGTTTGAAATAGCTTATCATTCAGAATAATCTCTTTGAACATTAAGACACTTCTTTCAACGAGATTCCAATTTTTGAGTTCTATCCCTGATGTGTGAACCTGACAGGGCTGTAAAATATGCTTCCGCATTTTTAGGACTGAAAACAGATGGAAGTCGCTAGTGAATAAGGTGGATGCGCCAAGAATTCGAACTTTTATTCATAGATTTTAGCCGTTGCCAAAACGCTCTTGTGACACGCTTGTCCGGATGAAAAAGGATTTCTCTTCGTGCAAACCGAGTCTTTTTAGCGATTTGTTTCCTTCTGCTGTTCTAAAAGGTTATGTATTAATAATATTCAGAATTTATTATTGTCAGTTTGCAAGTAGTCCACAAACAAAATTGATTTCGCATCCCAAAAAACTGATACTTACACCTTTTTGGCCGATTTCTGGATTCGAGCTTGTTTCGGAGCCGATGAACCAGATTCACACCACTCTTTAACTTCTTGTTTTGAGTCAGGATCATGGTGATAGACCCAAGTCGAAAACGCTCTAAATTTTGCTGAGAAAGTTGCATTCGAATGTGTTTTTATTACGATAATTACTGATTGCGGCATCCATTGTACGCACAGCTTTCTGAAACCCAATATTTCAGTCAAAATACTATTTACACTGTCAATGAGATGCCCAGGGCTTCTACTAAATTTCTTTCAGTCACTCGACGCTTTTCTAATACGATATCCTGTAGTTTTTTTACGATTTCTGGTGTTATTGCTGTTTGAAATGAAACTTCACATATGTTCATATAAAAAGTGTACCAACATAACAAAAGCAAATTAGGCTAGTAAGAACGTCCTTTTTTATCGAATCGAAAACTTATTGAACAACCTAATATGTATGTAAACTATTTTATTCTCAGTGATATTTATTTTTACCAGCATTAGTTAATTTTTATAATATTGATAATTATTTAAAAAACTATAATAACTTATTAATGCTTTCAAATTTGTGATGTTTTTTTAGTGCCACGGCTGTTTCATCGGTTATAACTTCAGGCAGAGTGAGTTCTATGGTAAGCACTGTTGTGTTTCCTTTGCTTCTTAAATTGGGATGCTTGGTACCTTTCACTTCTGTAAGCATTGTTATAATTTTAGTTACATTTCTTGTATTCTTATTGCCATCCACTGATATGATTGCTATGGTATAATGCTATTGGTATACTGACTATAAAACTCTAGTATGTATATTTATTGGAATTTTTGACTTTACAATATACTGTAACTGCAGTGTAATATGTTGAGTTTATTATGTACGAAAGTATGTTTGTATGTGTGTGTGAATGTATGAATCATAGGTACATTGACTTTACTTTCTCTGTTATAATTTTTATATTCATATACAGAAGTTAAAACTTAAAAATCATAATATACCTTTTATAGTAAGTGCCAACAATTCAATTTGGTATGACCTATTGCTTACTATTTTCTGTCTTAATCATCCAGAGCAAAGTTTAACTTTATTATCAGTGAGAAAACTAAAAATGTTTTAAAATGTTACAAACTGATTACCACTGTAGGTATTGTTCATAAAGAATTTTATAACTTGTTTAGTGCAATGCAAATATAAATATATATAAAAATAGATTCTACAAAGTTTTAACTTCTTATTACAATTATTGAGATTTAATTAAATAGAAACAGACAAATTAATTCTAAAAGTTTTAATAAATTTGAAACTAAAAACATTCCAATGAGATAACTGTATGTACTGCCATAGTTGTCATAAAGCCATACTTCAAACTAGTCAAAATAGTATAGTGTACTAATCAAGAATGGTAAATTTATGTGGTTTATATCTATACAATTTCATGCTATTAAATTAAGTACTTTTTCACTATAAATAATGATAATATACACACACGCCCTGAAACTAGTTCGTATTTATCAAGCTGCCAACTGAAGACCGCAATTGACAATAGGAAAATTTTTCCAAGAGAGTCAAAAGATCCACATCATCAAAGAAAACAAAAACTAACCAATCATTGGCTAATCCACCTTTGCTGAATTACATTAAAACAAACATCAAATCTCCTAGCTTCAACAAAAGTGCTTCGTAATTCCAAGATAAGAACAGAACGACTTGAAATTCAACGTCATAAATAATTTGTTTTATTTAAATATCAACATGTTTCTGTAGCACATACGTCTGCACTATTTTTAGGTAAATTGATTTTCTTTTTCTATTGTAATCTGATGCAAGAATGAAATTTCAAAAAGTCGTAAGAAACTTTTTAGGATCTCATACTAAAGATGTTAGAAAAATCACTACTATTTCCGGAAAAATTGCAGGTAAAATTAATCAATTTTAAATTTGTTTCTCAGTACTCAATTTTCGAACTAACATTTTTTATAGACGACAAACCTCCTGACGGACCAGCAACTTTCGAGCAAGCTATTGCCGCCACAAAATTTGGAAAATTCAATTTACTGATGATGACCATAGTCGCCTTGCCATCAGCTTGGGCTACCATGATGGCAACCACTTCCGTTTCTTACATATTATCCGTAGCTCAATGCGACTTGAACTTGAATTTAGAATCCAAAGGCCTCTTAAATGGCATTACTTATCTAGGAATGATCACCAGCGGATTCGTCTGGGGCTACCTCGCAGACACTTTAGGACGAAAAAAGCTCCTAATAGTTGGGTACCTCGTAGATGGTTTTTTCGTCATTTTAGCTGGGTGTAGCCAAAACTTTTCTTTGGTTCTTTTCTCAAAGTTTATGAACGGTTGTACGTGAGTAAGAACAACGTTTCGCAGCTAAAGAATTATTTTAATTGTGAACATTGGCAGGATTAATGGTCCCTTCTCCGTTATAACAACAACTCTTTCGGAATTTCACAGCGCCAAATACAGAGCAAGGATTTTATTGATCATGGGAATCTTTTATACTTCGGCAAACTTAATTCTTCCGTTTTTGGCTTGGCTTATACTACCTTTACCCACGGAAATAAAATTCTTTGGCGGATCGATGACTTGGCACTCTTGGAACATATTTATGATGATTTGCTCACTCCCCAGCTTAATCAGTGGCATTCTTCACACGTTTCTTCCAGAAAGTCCGAAGTTCTTGATGACGGTTGGTAGGAACGAGGAAGCTTTGAGAGTATTCAAGAAAATTTACAGTTGGAACACTGGAAGAAATCCTGACTTGTTTCCTATCAAAAGGCTGGTCGATGAAAATGAGCAGCGAAACATGAATGGATATAAATTTGGTGGAGTTATAACCGAAAACAGAAGCAAGAGTCAAGCTTTAAAGGAAGGATTTCAGCAGATAAAACCATTGTTTTTTCCTCCACATCTGATAAGGTTAATTTTAGTCTGCACCATACAATTTGGGACACTTTTGGGTTTAAACACTATACGGCTATGGTTACCTCAAATTTTCACAGCTATCAATGATTATGAAGCATTACATCACGAAGACGCTCGTTTGTGTATTATGTTGGAAAACGTAAAGCCAGCGAATCACTCGGTAAGTTGTAGTGTAAACACCAGTAATACAGATGCGATTTATATCAATCAGATTATCGTGGCTGTTACTGCGATTCTTGGGTATTTATTGGCAGCAGCGTTCATAAATTTGATTGGAAAAAAGAGAATTTTTTGTAAGTATTAAAATTTTACGTTTTTTTTGTAATCTTTGTAATTAAACTTTTGTAGTTATCTTCGGATTGGCTGCAGGACTTTTAACAATTTTTTTATATGGCGCCGCAAATTCCACATCTGTTACTGCAATATCGTCAGTGGTTGTTGCGTTGTTAAGTGTATGTGGCAATTTGTGCTTGACGGTTACCGTTGATTTATTTCCAACTAGTTTACGGTATGTATACAGGCTACCAGCATTTCCTATGGCACGAAATTATATTTTGAAAGACAAAAGAACGCACAGCTTCAGTTTCAATATCTTATTAGATTTGCATTTTTACGAAAATATTTTTTTAATATATTCTATTGCTTATTATTTTTTTCAAGGACTGTAACAGTGTCTTTTGTGATGATGTCTGGTCGTACTGGCGCTTTGCTGGGCAATGTGGTATTTCCATATTTACTCTTAATGGGCTGTTTCCCACCGTTTGCCACTTTAGGAGTTTTGGTCCTAATAAGTATTGCATTAACTACAATATTACCTGGTACCGACTTGAAGGCTTTAGAGTGAGCACGACTTTTTAAATTAAGATAAACACTGTGATTCCATGACCAAAAGTTAATTAATAAACAACATTATTCTATATTGTGTTTTAATTTTTGAATATATTTCGAAATTAACAACTGAGATTTTTTATTAAACATATATTAATCAAGTATATAGTAACATAACGGATGCCTATCAGGGTTTATAGCGAACTATCTGCCCAAAGACCTGCATAAATTCCCTAAATATTGCACCCTAGGATGAACTTGAACAATAAAGAATATCATCAAAAAAAAGTGTAAGTCGATAAGCAGTAAAATTTTACCAACGTATATATTCGCCTTTTTCATATAGCCTAGGACATAAAATTCTTACCAAAGAAAAACAATAGATGAAGATAAAATGGAGATGAAACTCAGCAAGATAACAATATTTTGACGGAGTTACAAAGAGTGCAGAAAAATAGTGAATTAAGAACAAGTACAAACAAAGATCAGGGAAAAACTGCAAAGCTCATGCAAAAATCTGGTGAGAGCCGAACCTCGCAAAGACCAATAGGAAGAGCTAAAAACGGATGGTTAGACTAGGCTAGTTTATCTAGATAATGGACTATGGAATGGCAAAAGGAATTTCAAAGTCCACAATTTACCACATCTTGCAAAATGAATTGTTTGCAAAAAATTATTTTGCCGTTGTTTACCGCATCAGTTGACGGACAAACAACAACGAGTTAGGGTAAATTGGTATCAAAACAACCCACCGCGATTCAAAGCAGGAATTTATAAAACCGGATTTATTGATATACATCAGTCATCTGTGTGGGCGTTCTAAAATGAAAAACATTCGACAAAGAAGATCCATTCTCGAAGTGTTAAAATATATGGTCACAACATTTGTCTCGAAGGCAAGTCATATTGCAACAATTTTTCTAGAAGATTGAAAAACAGTTAAGTTGATTGGTTTACTCCCATTGATTTACTGTAAGTAGTTGCTGAACTTCTAAAAACCTACTCAGCTATACGAATCATTCTCTGCCAAGTAATGCAAGTGCGCGCACAGCTTACTAGACAATTGCAATTTTAGAACGACAAAACTTTGAATTGTTAGACCATCCGTCATATAGTCTCGACCTAAGTCCCATGATTTTTTTACGAAAGTAAACTACCTCTTTCTGCTCTACCATTTGTTGCAAAATCTAATTAGCTCTGCACCATAATAATGAAAATGCTATTTAATGAACTTAAAAATGTTTAATAAACTATTAATGCAAGGTAGTGAATACTGACGAAGAAAGTGGAAAATAAGTAAATATTATAAGCACGTGGTGTCAAAACCTGCTAAAGAAAGCAAACACGTAGACTTCAGAATTGTTTTTAGAAACATCCAGACAATGTTCAGACGACCTGTATGAAGGTTGAAACAAAATAAAAATGATGCGTGGAAAGCGTTTTTCAAATGATGAGGTCATTACAGATGTGGAAGCGTTTTTATAGCTTTCAGATTCTTAGTTCAAGGATGAAATTCAAAAATTGGAATCGCGTTGGAACAAGTGTATTGATGTTCAGGGAGACTATACAGAATAATAAAGTGTACTTCAAACTTATTTAATAACCTAGTAAAACGTTGATGTTTGCATTATTTAAACAAAATTTTAAAATCATGATCCTCTATACTAATACACTATTTAATGAATATACAATGAGATCATAACGAGGAGTTCAAAGTGTTTCAAGATAGTAATTCATTAGTTTTGGGGGTAATAGTAACATAATAAATTCAAACAGGTTGTCACTTTACAATTTATTTACAATACTTTACAATATTCATCGTTAATGCGATCCCTTTCAATATACTATATAAAATACTAATCTTGGCCATCAATCAATATACTGACAATTTAATTTAATATTTTGCAGCACTACAATCATTTCAAAGAATTTCGCTTTGAACGAGATACAAGAACTACACTTTTTTTTTCATTTATTGAGTGTACTCTCGGTATAAATGAAAGTATCATTCGTTCACTTATTTTTAATCACAACGATATTTGCAGCGAGAATGCTCGATAATGGAATGTGCCAAATATTTTGCATATTAATTTTTCATAACACTCGTAGGAAAGTAAATCACTGCCACACAGTATATGTTCCATTGGAGTGGTGCGTGTGTAAAAACCATCTACGTATAGGCTAAAAAATCCATTAGTAACTGTAAATTTGAACGTGGAACCGCTCGGCTTCATAACCACACGAGAGAGATAGCTAACTAATGACGATCACCTGAAGAAGAGATCTTAGCAAGTTTTTTTTACTTCATTATTTGATTCATTTCTATTAGAACAGGCTGAGCCGAATGGTACAGTGACAAAACAACCTTCGAACTAACCTTTGTTAACTTAGTATAAAAATGACAAATTATTAAATCTGGAGTGGTAATCCAAACAGTAAGTACAGTAAAAATTTATTGTCAACCAAACATATATAGAGATACAAACTGAAATAGCAATGAACTTTTGGGTTATCTGACTGTATTTTTTCCAGATTTGGCAATCTCCTAATTTTTCAAATAGTTTAACAAGATATTCTACGTATATTCATCGTCATATTTTATGCAGCGCTTAAGCAAAAATCCGTTTTAATGTTATTCTAACATTGTTGGAATTACAAAATGCTTCTTTACGGAGATAAAGATTAATAAACCGCACACAATTATTTGAATAAACCTTAATTATACAGCGCATAATATAAAAGGTATGTGCTTGAATAAACTTTCATATTTCTCAATTGGAATATTATTTGAATATCTGCACATTTAAAAGTGGGACACGTTGGAATTGGAAACATATCGCAATAATTTCAAATATGAAGAGTAAAAAGGGCTCCCAAAATGTTTACACCATAGCTAAAAGTGACGGGACTGTCTCATATGCTTTTGATCATGGTAATATGTTATTGATTCTTTTAGCAACTGAATTTGAACTTAATTAAATTATTTTTCAGACGGTAAATCGCCCGATAGCGCTGCTGATTTCGAAACGGCTATAACAGCTACGGGCTTTGGGAAATTCAACATAATTTTATTGATCATAGCAGCACCAGCATCCTGGGCAATTATCGTAACAACTGCTATAACATCCTATGTTGTTCCTTTCGCCCAATGCGATTTGGACCTTAGTTTGCATGATAAGGGAATCTTAAATGGGATCGTGTATGCAGGCATGATTTCTAGCGGTCTATTATGGGGCTATCTTTCTGATTCTCTAGGGCGAAAGAAGCTTTTGATCGTTGGATATCTCCTAAATGGAATGTTCGTAATATTATCAGGCCTAACCCAAAATTTCATTTTAGTCCTCATATTTAAATACATGGATGGATTCACTATAAGTGGCCCCTATGCTGTTTTGACAACGGTTTTATCTGAGTTTCACTCAGCCAATCACAGAGCGCGTATCATCATGCTAATGGGTATATTTTTGGTATCTGGAAATATTTTGGTTCCTCTCCTCGGCTGGGGAGTTTTATCTAAAGACATAGAGGTTGGCATAATTAGAGATAACTGGATTTTGCACGAATGGAACATTTTCATCTTAGCTTCTTCTGTAGCTAGTTTATTCAGTGGAATTGCTTTTGTTTTCATGCCGGAGAGTCCAAAATTTTTGATGACTATGGGCAAGAATGACGAAGCTCTGCAAGTATTTAAGAAGTTATACCAATGGAATTTTGGCGGTGCTCTGAATGACTACCCTGTGAAGTATATAATAGAAGAAAGCTCGACCATACATAAAAATGGGATCGTCGTGAATCGTAATACGATGAGAAATCGTACCCTCTTGGATGGATGGAAGCAAATTAAACCCTTATTTACAAATCCCCACGGCTCCAGAATGCTCATCGTTGCCGTGATTCACTTTGGGATGTTGGCAGGGATGAATATTTTGAGACTTTGGTTTCCGCAACTCTTGGCCGCTATGAATGAATACCTAGTAGTAAACCAAAAGGACTCAAATTTATGCGATATGTTGGACATCATCAGGTTGAGTAACGATACTATTGTTTGTAATGTTGTAAGTTAAAATTTTAAGAACGACACTTTTACCATCGTTCCCTATCAGTCTTACATCTATTTGTTTACGTTTCTTTATCTTATTTCAGTTGCCCGAAGCTTCCGTTTTCTACAGCGCTATGTTACCTCCTGTGTTTATTATCATAACATATTTTTTAGTGGGCGCCATTATAAATAAAGTTGGAAAAACGAGGATTTATTGTGAGTTTAAAATTATAACATACTATAATGATATTTTCTAAGTATTTTAAGTTGTCTCCAATAATTAATTTTATCTTAATTTTACAGTAATTGGTGGTGTAATTGCTGGTATAGTGACTATTTGTTTCTATAAAGCTTCCAGTACAGTAATGTCTATAATCTTGGCCACGGTTTCTGTGGGCTTGAGCAGCGCATGCTCTAATATTATGTTAACCATTGTTGTTGACTTATTTCCTACCACATTAAGGTATAATTTTCTCCTTTAAATTGAATTATTTTTTTATTTAATTATTTTTATATATATTTATAGTCACATCATTTATTAAATTATATTTTACTGCATGAATCAATTTGTAATTAGCATTGGCTTTATATTTCAGAGTCATGGCTGTTGCCATTACAATGGTTGTAGGAAGAGTTGGGTCGATGTTGGGCAATATGTTATTTCCATTTTTAATAGATTTAGGATGTTTGCCGCCTTTTTTGACCATAGGATTATTGATGATTATATGCTCCATTTTAATAGCATTCTTGCCGAAAACTGATTTGAAAGCTTTGGAATAAAGTTTTAGAATATATTATGAATATTGTATATTTTCATATTATTATCATTTTGTTTCGGTTCCTTGGGAACGAATTGCGTCAAAATCTGCAGTTTTGACATAAATTCCATTTTTTGGCATACCATCCAAAAGCCCTTTCCAAAAATTTCAGTCAAAATGGCAAACCCCATCCTGTCCTTAAATGAAAATTTCGTTTACAACAGCATGTTAGCTCGAGCGTTAACCCAGTTGCTGCCCAGCAGCGAGAAGGCTATGATTAGAATTTGGTTGGATAAGCTACACGATATGGAAGGATCTCCTGAGGCTTTAAACATCAGAAATGAGTACATGTGGTTTCTATTACTGATGTTGCAAAACAAGAAGGTCACGGTACCTTTTAGCAAATTGCCGCCCACGCACGAATTGAAGCCTCTGAGAGAAATTTTGCCAGCAGATATTTATGAGGAAGTTTTAACAGCTACTGATCAAAATATGTCGTGGCTGGAACAAACAACAAGCGCTCTTAGTCCCTCAAAGACTGCTGCTTCAAATCGTGTCGATGCCAAACATGAGTTACCTACATGTGCTCCACCAAATTTTTTCGTAATGCAGCCAACGCCAAAGGATGGGATCATTTGCTATATGGCTGCTTTTAGTGATCATAGTTACTTGTAAATGGAGCAAAATAGTTCGATGGTGCCCATTAATCCTATCATTCATTTTGTAAAATACTGATAAATTATTGTGTTCAAAATTATTACTGCTAATGTTAATTGAAATGTTGGCTGTGCTTACAGAGCATGATTAAGGCTTAAATGTGTACACAGGGATTATATGAAAAATAAATAGTATGTCAGTTGTAAGCTTTATTAATCAGAATGGAAATTGGGAATATAGATAGCTCATTTATTAATTATGTACTCTATGGTCAAAAAGATTATGTATTGTGTACTCGCAGGTCTGTAGAATCAAAAAAATAACTTAGTTCGTCAATGTTTCAAGAGTTTCCATTATTATTAAGTTAGTTGTAAAGTGAATTATTGGATAATGGAAATTACAAGCTAGGACTACAACCAATATAACTCTTATTAAAATGACGATGAAAATAATGCAAAATCATGTTAAGCTATTTCGATCCATATTGCAATTTGTAGTTTTGAAAGTTTTCGTTTTTCAGTCTTTATTTTGTGTGGTATTGCATCTTTATTTTATCCAGAGAAAACTTATTGAAATATTAACGGGAACTGCTCTATTCTTTATCTTGCTCAGTATGTCTCTTTTAGATGTTTCCAAATGTCGAGGTTGTTTGCCAAACCAAGTTGTACCTGTGTTTTTCTAATATCTCAGTTCCGTCTCTCATTAAGATTAAAATCCTTGGTCGTTTTGCATCTTTTAGAAGCCTTTAGATTAATCTTACGATACATCTATAATGCGATGTGTCCAGCACATCTCTTTCGTTCTCTTATCCACTCGTTTATTTTTCTGTCTCGCGTTGTTATTCTTAACATGCTTTTTTTATACAACTCTGGGTAGTGTGAAGCTTCAATGTGATGGCTGCATTTAGAACCAAAGTCTCACAGCGATATGCTACTACTGGTGAGATGCATTTATCTAAAGCTTTAAAGAGAGGTATTATGGATTTGAATATTGTGTAATTAGTTCCAAATGCCCTCCAAGCCAATTTGAATCTTTTGTTTATCTTTAGGTGCAGCGATTGTGAAACGTAGACTAATTGACCTAAGTAAATGTATTCGTTAACTTATTCGAATAGTTTTCCAGTCACGTTGATGTCTATAACTGGTGTAAATTCATTAAACATCACTTTCGCTTTTGAATCATTTATTTGGAAGCCTACTTTCTGATTGGCAGCATATAATTCGTGAATTTGATTTTACTATTCATCTGGGCTATATCATTGACGAATCACAGACTCTTAAGTCTGTCACCATTAATCCTTTCTTTTATTTTCCCAGTATAATTTTCTAACAATGAATTCCAATGAGACCGTGATTGACTTAGGAGAAATCTAGTCTCCTTGACGAACTGTTTATGTACCTATTTATTTTATAAAGTTTCACTGATTTTGTTTCCGCATATATGTTGTTAAGGATTTTTATGTAAGCTACCACGTTGTCCAATAAGTTTTTCGGTTCGATAAGAAACACACAATTTTATGGTTTGAAATACACTTTATTATTCAATATAATCTTTGTGAACATCAATACACTTCTTCCAACGAGATTCCAATTTTTGAGTTCCATCCCTGAAGTGAAAATCTGGAACGGCTGCAAAATACGGTTCCATATGCAAAAATTTTGTAAGGTCTGGAAATAGATGCAAGTCGCTAGTGAATACGGTGGATACTCCAACAATTTAAACTGTAATTCATGAATTTTACCATTGTCAAAATGTTTTTGTGACACGGTGCATTGTCCTGATGAAAAAGGATTTTTTCTACTGCAAACCGGGTCTTTTTAGCTGGTCTAAAAGGTTAAAATAATATTCAGAATTTATTGTTTTACCAGTTTGCAAGTAATCTACAAAGAAAATTACTTTCGCATCCCAAAAACCTGATGCTAACATCATTTTGGTCGATTTCTGAACATGAACTTGTTTCGGAGCCGAAGAACACCGGGGGTTTTTGTTTTTGTTCTATTGTTAGCAAATACAGCACCCATTGTGCACACGCCCAATAATCAAAATATTGCTTACACTGCCCAATGAGATGCCTAGGGCTTCTACTAAATCACTTGATGATTTCTAAATACGATATCCTGTATTTTTTCTACGATTTCTATTGTTGTTACTGTTTTTGAACACCCTTGACGTGGATCGTCTTCAAGACTTGTACGACCACGATTAAATTTTAAACTTTATCAATAACCTAGTATATCTCTGCCTTGCTTTGTTACGACTTCCATTATTGCCACGGAAAGGACAGAGTCCAAAGTCTTGTAGAAGTCAACGAAAGACATTGACAGTGTCAGGGCCTATTCTTTAGTACAGAATTTTTTAAACTGCAATGTTTATAGTTAAATTTAAGAACAAAACATATAACTGTACAAAGTTTTTAATAGTATATAGTAATATATATATAATATTAAATTGGCTTCTCGAATCGGAATCATTGAAAGTGCCGTGGCAGGAGGAAGAACTATTTCAATAATTAATATTTAAAAATATCTACAAGTAAAATAATTAATAAGGCTGTATCTTTAATTATTTCATAATTTACGAGTTACAAATGAAAAAATTTCCCAATTATCCAGACCCTGTAATTTAAACACTTCGGCTTAGGAAATCGACAAATCTGCGTCTTAGGCGCCATCTTCGTCTTCTCACAAGAGAGAAGAACTCCCTGTACGTATAACAGTGAAATGGTTTGAAGTAAATCGCATTGATAAGCATTATTATCTTAATGTTTTGTATCATTTTGTTTCAAGACTTCATAATTTACTATCAGTTAATCGCCATTATTGTCTTATTGTCTTATTGTCACTATTGTATCGGTAAATAAAGCTTATAAACAGCTATCAGTTTTAACTGCTACAACACGAAATCTTCTTTTGGTATTGCCACCGTCACGGTAGCAATTATTTAGCCATTCCGGGGTTCTTGAGACGGTGTTGTCACGGTGACTACGTTGAGCTAACGCTCTGCCGTCTCCCATGTAGTGTGAAGTTGAACTTGTTTATCACTTAGATTATATATAATGTTAGATATACTATTTGCTCATAATTGTTATTTGCAAGTGTTTATGAAAGGTATTTAGCTAGGCATTTGTAAACTCTTCAGCAATTCAAAGTCTAATTTCAACTATTATAAAGCAGTATGAATGTTGATAGAGGGGGGGAGATTAGCGTAAATTAAGATAGGAGCGGGTACCCCCTCACCAATGAAGGACGTTATCAGTCTGTCAGTATTAGTAACATTCTCACGGAAACCAAAAAAAAATATGACTTAATTCACCTACTTTCCCACAGGGACAGAGCGGTCCAAGCATCTCCATCCTATGCAGATATAGAGGAGAACACACATGGTGAAATCTAACTCGGAAGGTAATACATTCTCTCGGAATTCAGAGAAACTCTCGGAGAGTAGTTTTCGAAGATTCAGCTTTATCAGTCGCAGATTGTTCCCACAATACTTGCCAGTAGGCTATAGCACCGTTTTTTATATCACGCAGGAACGCCAAATGTTCTCGTTTGGAATGTTCCGGATAGTCAAGTTCTAACCTCTCCTTAGTTAAGGAGTCGGTATTTTCATTCCGTGGCACTACACTTTGAGCAGTAGTCAACAGAAGGGAACGTTTTTATTAAATAATTCAAAAAGTAATGATCTTATTTTAATGTCAACATTGCCAGAGCCCGCCGTAAAGGAAGGTTTATCAAGGAGGAAGAGGACACTTATAAGGACGTTCTTGATATTATTTTTATCTATAATTTCCAGCGCATGTAGGATAGTATTGGTTGCTGCAAAGTAGATGGTGATTCCATTGGTTAGTCTAATAGAAGATTGCACATTAGCAGTAGGTGAGTAGACAACAAAGGCCATTCCGTCTTCCCTCACTGAACCATCCGTATAAAGATAATCGTATTCACTTGTCGAAAACAGTAAATTTTTTCTTAGCTGAGAGGGCCAAGTGCCAAAACGTTGTCACTACCAGAACAAGTTGTTGCAATCCTTAAGGTGAAATTTAATTATTCCATGCAGAAAAAATCAGTCGAGTCATGTAAATAAATGATACCCATGATATGAAGACAGATGGAGGAACATATTTTTTTTCAAAGTCTGGGATGGAAGGAGAAAATTTACTTAAATCGACAAATCCTCTACAATATTTTCTGATATTTTTACAAATGTCTACGTACGACTTCCTACTGAGGAAAAAGGCAAAGGATCTAAAGAAAGCTTATTTTTTTCTTTTAATAGGTTACTTTATCTCTCCTGAAAAGAAACAAAGTTTTTGACAGTTTCTTTATGTAGATCAGTTATTTAACTCTTGGTCCCACCAGTCAGCCGCAAAGAATCTGTGGGAACTGTTTGGTTTGAATATTGTTATAGATTGGGTTGCTACGTCTTGAATTTAGAGGAAAGTCGTCGATTGAATTTGTTGATAAAGCCAAAGACATTAGACTGGAAAATTTGACCCAATCTGCTTCTTTAGTGTTAGACTTTCGCCAATAGATAGGTGGGTATAAGGGTGATTGCTGAACTTTCAGAAAGTATATATAGATAAACAGGTGGTCACTATCCAATTTTTCATCCCCAACCCGAAAAACAATTTCGAATAATAGGCCAGGAGAGGAGAAAACCAGATCCAGTACCGAGTAGGTTTGGTCACAATGGACAAACCGAGTAACCAACCCATCATTCAAAAGAGACCAGTTACTGAGAGATAAATTCTTAAAGAGCAATCGTCCTTTCTGGAGGATTTTAGAAGAGCTTCATTGAGGATGGTAACAGTTAAACTCTTCTGCAATAATGAAAGGCGCCTTCAAGCAAGGAATATATTTTTGTGGCAGCATATGAATTTGTGGTTTGTATGGCGACACCACCAATCTTGCATCCAATTCAATTATTGATTTAAGGTTAAGCCAGGCTCGCTTTTTGTCCCTAATATGTTAATATATCTCACATTTTGATATTATGTTCATAAATAGAGTTCATCGTCAGAATTTTGTGTTGGGTGGCCTGGAAGCAAGATAATAGAAAGCTCTTTTAAAACAGTATTAAGTTTAGATTTACGATTTGATGGTTCAGTCTTTCCAATGACATCAGTAAGCTGATGAAGCAATATAACTAAATTGCTAGAGTCTTGGGGTTGAATTATTTCTTTCGAATGGGAAAACGCCCAAGTTTTCTGAAAGTTTATGAGACTTTCTCTTGGGTGCACCTGAGGTAATTGGCTGCAAAGGGTAACTGTTTGCGTTGATATATAAACAGGATGGAAGACCATCCATAGCCTTTTGGTTTTGCAAAGACGTTTTCCTTCGGATTTTCTCTATAGTGCCACTAGAAGCTGCCTTGATATTATTAAGGTTTGTCGTTACGTGGGTATACGTAAATTTTCAAAATTTTCGGAGGGCCAACCAGATCATTATTAGGTCGAGCTGATGTTTTAGGAGGTTTTAATTGGGGGAAAGATTGAACAACTGAGACAGTGGAAAAACCGTGATGGCAGTCTGTGTATTTTGCAAATATTACATTGTCAGTGGCCGTACGCTCCTTTATTCTTTATTGTACTTTGTATTTCCAGCAGTTTTTATCATTGGCAGACTTGCCGGTAATTTTGCAATTAATACAATTACCTGTGAGAGTAGTACAATCAACGAGGAAATGATCTGTCGATAAACATTTAGAACACCTCTTCTTAGAACGTATGACTATAAAAACAGCAATTATCACAGAGGATTGTATTTCTCACATAGGCAGAAATAAGTATCCAAACAAATATGCATATTCAGGACATTTAGTTCCCTTGAATGTGACCACCACCCAGACCGCCTTCCAAGTTAGAATAAACCACCAATTTATCAATACGTCTTATAGACAGAATTTCCCTTCCGTTCACTGGAAATATCATTCAAAGGTCTCTCCATCAATTTTGACAAAGTCGAGTGCAGAAATCAAGTGATTTGGAACATAGATTTTACAATTATTTAAAAAAGCCGGCTCTGCCAAAACGAATTCGTTTGCACAGAACCAGGCGTCAAACGTATCAGAGGGCCTTTTTCTAGCAAATTTTGTAACCGATTATATTCCTTTTAGTTCATGTATAACAAATTGTTTGCCTATTAAAATAGAAGAAATAAATATTCTTGAATTATCATCAATTAATTCAACAAAAACTACAAAATTACCAGTAGAGAACGGGAAGTAAAGGTTTAATCGATAATTTTCATTAATATTTTCTTAGAGTTATTTGGAGCAGGACTCGTTCCTGTGTCCATGTGCGCATCGATATTCAAATAATCACTAGGATTTGGGGCTCACTGATCATAGCAATTAATAAGTAAATTTGAATGTATAGCCAAGAAGGTTACAATACGAGTACAAGAAAGCAATGAAAAAGCAAAAGTTTCGCCACAATAGGCTCAATGAACCACAAATATTCTCTTAAACACTTGAAAATCGTTGAAAGGCAATTTTACGAAATGGTGAATCATTATTATTCTAGCCTATTTTGTATTCCTGTCGCTATTCTGATAAAGAAAGGAAAGGAAAAAATTTTACCAATCCTTAAATTGCATAGAATTACGGCTTATCACGTAATTTTGTGCTATAGTTAAAAGAAAACTTTCCAAATCGCAGAGTCAGCACCTTATAAGTTTCGAAAATTGATTTTTCCGTAATCTCAACACAAATAATAATAAGCAGAATAAAATCTCTACTTTGCCAATTTTATAAGAAAACTTTAAATTTGACCATGAAGAGTTTTTTTTTTTTAATATCAGCCATTATTTCTATGCTATAGAAAACACATATATTGTATGCATTTTGACCTTTGCCTGATTATCGGTTGTTTTATTGTAGATAATATCTTTAAGTGTTCATTTTATACTGCTGACCTTATTTCTACAAACGATTGTTAAATCTGCCCTGCTTATCACTTTTCTGAAGCCTTAGGCAGGTAAACCTGTAGACTAGTCCCTTAACTGGGTATTGTGTAACAAGTTCATATTTGATGGCTGCTTTTATAATGATATCTTCATGCTCTGTATTTTAGCTATTTTAGTAAATGTATACTTTGCTTTCGAGGAAGTATTCTTCGGCAATAAAAACTACAGCATTGGCATAGCAAGTTTTTTATATCCTTTATCTGAATTTTGAACTTCTGTTATACGTTTATTATATTTTCGAACAGTCCTTCCTTTTTCAACTGTACTTCAACTTTATTTTGTCAAACGTTTTCAAAGCAAATAATTGATGGTTTTTCAAAATTAGCCGCTTTCTTTATGATCTGTTTAATCATATAAGTTCAAATTCGTCTAGTAAATAGTATTGGTGTTGTATGAAGACAGTACTCCAACGGATATTTTTTTATTATTTATCTTTACATATTTACTATGTAAGTTAGTAATTCAGACTTAGTAATTTTAAACTGCACATACCAACAATTATGTTGATGTTTATAATCAGTTTGAATGAACAATCAGGCCATTTAATACTGTAATTTTAGGCCAAATCAAGTTTAATCTTGAGCAGATGGCACACTTTATGAAATAAATTTATATATCTAGTAATTTGGTAATTAATTTTTTATACTTTTAATACATATATGGAATGCATGTAATGCGAAGTGAGCATAATAAATATTTTAGCAACACTTCTACGGTACATAAACTTCCAATTTGCGTAGATAAGATTGGCCAAAAAATTTAATATGCTTTCGTTACGCTAATTGTTATCTTGACGTGCTTAAATCATTTTCAATCATATTTATTAATGCATAATATATCCACTTCTGTTTATTTATTAAACACTTCTTTTCGATTTACTTACTGTTGTGGTCATGGCCAAATTGTCGTCATCGAGTTTTGTTCTGGCAATAATTCTACTATTTTGCCTTTCCATTTATTGCGTGGCTAAAGTAAGTAATAAAAATGTGAAACAAAACAACTTTGCTACTACTAAAATATCTTGCTACTTATAGTATACTCTCGACGAAATGGAAAACGTACATTTTCCATTTGAATGTGAATACGCCGATGGTATCCACAGCTCTTTTAATCCACACGTTCGAAGTGATAATTCGAAATTATGGCTAGAATATATGCAGTGGGATACATATTACTTCGAAAGTTTAGAACGCGACATTTTATACCGACAACCACTCTATCTACCATTAAAAGGAAGAGGGAAATGTGTTACCAGGGAAATCGTAACAGTTCCCTGCAACAGCAGCCACACAGGCCGTTGCGTCTATTCAAATCTGAACGAATTTTGCGCAGCTTATAACAAAATCTGTGGCACCAACACAAATTGTGATTGTTACAGCAAGAACAACCCAAAATTTTATTGCCAAAGATTTTGCAAACTCACGATGTTTACCCAACGCAAAGATCAAAACTGTGAGCTCTGCGACGAAATGTTTGCAAAATACAGCAGTCCAAAACTCACACTAGCATTTAACTATTCAGACAAATACTTCTCTTTAACTGTAGAAAATGACAAAAAATTAAAGACTCTAGCGAACGGAAGAAATATTTATTGCGTTTCAGATGTCAAGATAGACCCTACAGATCCTTTCCTCTTTGCTATCGACGAAGAAATTTTTGATTACACTTCAATCGAAGAAAATGTTCATAAAATTGTCCTGAAACCCAACTTAACCAAATTTGGTGCTCCTGGGCGTTATTGGTGTCAAGGTTTAATATATCCAGCATTAGATGTAGTTAAAAGCAACGAAATCATCGTCAACTTAACTGACTATGGCTACGACTTTTCTTTTAAAGTAGAGATGGAAATGAACCGTCAAAAGAATCACATGAAATTAAGAGAGTATTTGCAAACAAATTTCAACACCAATCCTTTACTCGTCCGCGCCATACATTTAATTCCAGTTTCAGAGGACGAGCGCACCAAGAAGAAGTTTATTCAAAATGCAATTTTTCACGTTACCACGTGTTTCAAAGATGGTAGCGCTTTAGATGCCGCCAATGCCATAGATGTAGCTTTGAAAACATTCGATTTGCAGTATGGGTTTGTTGCGAACGTAGAGTTTTGTATGGAGGATGAGACTGATTTTGGAAACGAAAAACTTCGATGGAATTACACTAAAATTAGTGAGTAATAGTCTTGATTCATATTTCTGCTTAGTAGCATAATTACAATTGTACTACATGAATACATAAAACACAAACTGTCCTGACTGACTGATTGACTTATTACAGCCCAGTTCAAATTGGTGAACTAAGGCTGGCGTAGTTGACGAAGAGAAATTTAGTCATTCCTAAGAGGAAGAAATAAGAGGTTTTTAACGAGTGTTAGATCTTTAAAAGTAAAAAATCCTACCAAAATTTAAAGTCTGGGGTGTCTCCACTTAACACTCCTAAATAAATATATGTACTGCATAAAAGTACCTGCAAATCTTAATAATTGAACAATAAAATCCTATGTAACCGAAAATAAAAATAAAATTTGAAATGTTCATAAAATATGTTTCCATGCATATTTTCAAAATACAATACGACCATGAAGAATATTCAATTCTTTTTGAGTACAACTATAAAATGCAAATTTTAATACACATTTAGATTATCTACAATACCTTACAAAAAGTAAAAAATATACTTTTAAGTACATACTATATTGATCGCTTGTAAAAACTTTTTGCACTAGATCCAACTTTAAAGCGTCATATCTTTATTCCCGGATCATTTCAAAACAAATTAAGCTTTAAATAAAAATATTTATTTTATCATTTTGAAAACAATAGACTCTTCAATAGTAGCTATTGATCACTTAAAAATACAGTGACTGGATTGCTCACTTCCAGACTGTTCAAATAATCTATAATACATTTAAAATTTTATTTGATATGCTAATATTTCATGACCTTAATGGTAATTAGTTTTTTGCAGATACGACAGTCACAACATTCTTGAAAAATGGCTCATTAATTCATAGATTATGCCAAGGAAATTACACGTTCGGAGCCCACTGGGAACCCATATTCTTAGGGATCAAAACCTACAGTATTACAGACGACCTAAACGACATTCTCAATTCTAACTCAACTTCTGAAGTAATCGTAAGCCAACTAGAATCAATCGTTCAAAATTCTACTGCTCTTGAAGCATACGACGTACACTTAACGGCGCAAATTTTGGAGAAGATAAGTCAATCCAATGACATCTACTCTACTTCTCAATTGCTCGAAATCATCAGTCATATAATGGACATCACCGAACTTACATTAAGCGAATCTCAATCACAATATGGCGCCACTGATGCAATTTTGCGCAATTTCGATGCTGCTTTAATGAAATTATTACAGGTCAATTCTGACAGTTGTTGGTTTTCAGAAGCTGATAACATAGTCTTGCAGGTTACGGACTTAAATAGAAATGACACAATAGGCGTTGCTTTCTACAACAAAGGCAACAATTACGAAATTCAATTTTTAACACGGAATGATAGTGTGGAAACAATACCACAGGAAAATTTGACTTTTGCCTTAATAATTCCAGAAGAGCTCTTGAAGCAAATGGAGGCGTTTTTTATTAATGGAGGAAATCTATGTGGAGGACAATGTAGTAAAGGGGTGCCATTAGTAACAGCATTGTACAAAAACGATAATTTGTTTAACGATATAGAACGAAAGGATAAAATTAATTTAACAAATTCGCTCATCCCCAGCGTTTTTGTACCTGGATTCAATGCAACGAGGTTAAAAGCTCCTTTTTTACTATTTCTTCGGCCTATTTTGCTAATTGATCAAAAGGTATCCTGCGGATTTTGGAATTTTAGTGTAGCAAGTAACTCACGTTGGTATTTTGAGGCCGAGGCAAAACGAGTAAATGATTGCATGATGTGTGAGTTTTGGCATACGACACATTACGGTCTATTGGTTGGAAGTGAAGAGAATGTGAAAAACATGGCATTGAATATTATAACAGCTATCGGCTGTTGCTTATCTTTGATTGGTATTTTAGGAATTTTTATGACAGTAATTATTTTTGATAAGTGGCGCGAAGACAACGGATCGAAAATTTTGATAAATTTTTCTGTATCTATTCTAATTCAAATGACTCTTTTATTCGTAGCAGGCTCTGTTGGCGAAACTAAGAGGCTGTTTTGTCTTTTTGTGGGCATTAGTTTGCATTACAGTACTTTAGCCCAATTTTGTTGGGTCCTTGTAATAAGTTACTTGCAGTATCGGAGATTTGTTTACACTTTATCAGAAGAGCCACGCTGTGTAGTGTTTAAGTCCTGCCTTGTCGGCTGGGTGTTACCTGCTGGATTGGTTTTGCCAATTCCTTTGCTTTTACTAAACGATTACGTGCATGAAGATATTTGCTATTTGGATGGAAGGGGGCTGTTTTTTGGTATTTTGATTCCTGTAACAATAATAATTTGTATAAATCTCTTGATGTTTTTCAAAATATTTTTTAATATGTGGTGCAGTAAGATGGCCCCCACTGTAATGACCAAGCAGATGAAAATGCAAAATGTGCATTTACAAATCCGATTGGCTGTCTTTTTGTTTTTTCTTATGGGTTTCACCTGGATTTTTGGACTTTTATCTACGGTCTTCGACTCTTTAATTATGTCGTATTTGTTTTGTATAACAGGGACAACGCAAGGGCTCGTCTTATTTATATTCCATATTATTTTGAATAAGAGAATTCGGGACTCTTGGGGTAAATGGATTCATAGTTTTAGAAATAGTAAAGGGTCCTGTTAAGGTAGAATGTGCTTTTTAAATATTCAATTCTTTGGTACATACATACGATAGTATGTATGTAGAGAATCCTGTAATTCATTTAAACGTACATACGCCACCTAGAATTCCTTATGCGTTTCGTTGTTAGCAATGATACAATACTGATAAGTAACAACAACAAATTGAAAACAGATGGAAATAGTGAGGTTATGTTTAGTACTTATAAATTTTATTTAAAATAATAAAATGGATTCATCAGATGATGAGTTTTTTAGTTCAAATGTGAAAAGGTAAATCAAGTTTTAATGTAATTAAAGATATTTTGCTTAGATTATAATTTTTCTGAACAAACAATTTCAATAATTTTTTCAACGCTTCTTTTTAATATTTATTATTATTCAGTGTAAAGTGAACATCTTCATCTAATTAGTTATTAAAATATCATTAAGTATGAAAGACACTTTTCTTACTCTATTATAAAAATAACAAAGGTTACATTTCTATGGAGTAGAAAATACAATTGCAAATTAAATACACACACACTTACGCTTTTAAACAATTAATTGATTGATGGGTTTCAATTTGGAGTCATTTTGTAATGATATTATTTATTCATATAAACAATAGATTTGTATGACTTATGTACGTATGAAGAAAATATGACTTATTATAACGGTCAGTCTTAAGAGAAAGAGGGTACATTATTTAATACAGCCACAAAAACTAGTCTTTACTTTTCCGCTTTCTTGTATGTTTTCCTGTATAAAAGAATAAGTAAGCAAAAAGATTTTCGCTAAGTTTCTCTTCTTCTACAATTAGAAATATGGAAACGAAAATCCGTTTGCTTATATATCGTTGAAAGTATCTATGTAATTACGTCTTAATACATGATGTCTCCATAAATAATAAAATAGACTTGTCTACAAAGTTTAGTTTAAAGTTTTTAATGAAAACTGTTAAGTGTCAATCAAGTACATGGTTTGCAATCTATTATTGTTTTATTGCTGTATTCGGATCTTGTCAATGGCTTAGCAAATGTTTTAATGCAAATTATATGATTAATTTACTTCTCAGACAGGTGGACTGATCCTGATAGTTAAATAAAAGAAATTCTTAATCCATGATTTATTTTAATCATACATCTACTAATAAAATTTGCTGCAAACACAAAATATGTATTTATCTTCACTTAACAGAATAAATATTGGACAACTCATTTATGTGAGGTAACGTCATATGCTGCTAATATAACCTGTTGTAGTCTTCACCTGATCATTGCCAATTTAGAAATAAATGTAGAACCCTTAAAAGGAAATGAAATAGTGTACTCCTTTAAAAATGAAGAATGTGTAATAATTAAATAATAAATCTTTAATTCCAAGCTGCTTAAACCAGTTTTCATATGCATGAATAAAATCATATCACCTTATTCCTAGTTTAAGTAAACTAAGATTTAACTTGCTTTCTAGAATCAGATGTAAGTAAATAAAGATAATGGTTCAATTTTCTTATACATGAGGATGAACTCTGATTTCCAAACTTAATCATAGCTTTATTAACAAAATATACATTAAAATGTGCTTTTTTTTCAAAGTACAGCTGATCTGATTAAATTGGCATTTTGATATTTCAAAACTTTAAAAATCTTCCATCAGTGTTCCTATTTCCTTCCTGTAGTTCTACATTGTTTTTAACCCCCCTTTTCTGGTTCTTCTGCGTTTTCTTTTTTGTTCTCCCACATCCATTATTTTCTTTACCATCCTGCCAGGTTCCATTCTCACTAGATGTCCATTCCAGCTTAATTGTCACTTCCTGTTCTTTATTTATGCTGATTTCTGACTTTTCTGTTGTTTCTTTTAACATTTTTGTTGCTTATCGTTAATTTTATTATCTCTATATTTATTTCGGTCATGATTTTTACTTTTTCGCTTAATAAGTTCAGAAGCTTTTGTTCTTTAAGTTTGGTATCAGTACCAGTTATAGAGAAGATCGTTTTCTATCACTAACTTAAGATTTGTATGTCCTACGGTAGTAATCAGTTATTTCCCCTATCCCTGGTCTGAAGATTGTTTGTGTATCATCAAGTTTTTCTTCAATATTGCATTCTGTTCTCTAGGTTCCTTGTATTAACTTTATGCTAGTTTCGAGCCTAGCTCATGTCTTGTTCATCCCATTTTTCTATCATTCTCTAGCTATTTTTTGTGCTCCAATTCAGTTATAAATGTTTCTCAGTTTTCTTTTTATGTTTCTTATCTCTGCGTTAATTTGATTTCCAACATGCAACACTTTCATTTCTGAGTGACTATTTGTCTAACTCTTTTATATGCTGATCGCTAGTACTTCAAGCAGCCAACTTCTGCATTGTCTTCTCTACTGATTGGATGTAATTTAATTTTCTGATTTAAATGTATGTAATAAACTTTCTTGGAAGTGATGTCGTTGGCAGATTTTATATTTAGTTAGTCTAAAGTGTTTTCGTCTAGATCTAGTTTTTATGACTAGATATTGACCTAGCTGTTTTAATCTCTTTAATTTTATACAGTCTATTGTTGAGCTTTGCTAGGTGATATTATATTGTAGTTTGTGTGGTTAAAAAGAGTTGTTAATTATCAGATTGGGACAAAAATTCATAAGATTTTCTCTGTTTGCAGTTATGTAGTCTTCAATCAATTTGATCTTTACTGGAGGTGATATCGAATGTGCTCCATTTCAAATTTAATTTTATTATGTATTTAATGGGTTTAATTTATTTCTGTTCACATGATACAAATACTAATAAGTCACAAAAATACAATTTTAAAGTATATGCATTTACACAAAATAAATTAGTGTATACTATTTTAAACATTCAATTTACTTACAGTTCCAATTTAGCCAATATCTTCCAAGGACTAGATGAGGGAGGTAATGGAGATTATAATAGCCAATTGATGTTTAGCGCTCCTAAGCAACCTAGGCCTAAAGAATGTCAAAGAAAGACAAAACATCCCAAAAATGTTCCTGTTCAGCAGATTCAAAAGCCAGAAACAAGCTCTAAAATCTCAGAATTTTCTACAGCTGAAAAAGGAAACACCTCAGTAATTCCAAAATCAATTGCCTTAATAAATAATGAACCAATAGTCATAAAACATAAGCAGTTTAATCTTCCAGAACCTAAAGATCTTTTAGAGAAACTTGAACCCATGGTAATTGACGAACTTAAAAGTAATAAAAGAACAAAATCAAGGAGTAAGCAAGCAGAGAACCATTTTATAAATAACAATATTTTACATACAGAAAATGAGACGAAGAAAATAAACTCGGATTTAAACCAAAATCCAATTAATATAACTAGCCATAAATTAGATGTAGATTTAAATAGGAAACAAACTGACAGTGAAAATAATTTAAATAAAAATAATACAAATGTAGTTACAAACAACATGAAATTAAATGCAAATGATGAAAATCTTGCAATAAGTAATTCATATACACCTGACTGTGCGTTTGAGTTGATACTTCATTCAGTGTGTCGATCCAAGCAACCTAAACATGTACCTAACAAAGAAACAAATGCTTGCATTTTTGATAAAATTGTATGCATAGATGAGAAATTAGAAAATCTATGCAAATACTTATTACCAGGTGACAATAAAGAACAAACACATTCAAAAGAGGTACAAGTAAACATCTTAGAGGATAATCAAGAAAGTATTACTAAATTAAAACACGAGGTGAAAGAATTAAAAAGTCAATTGATAAACAGCAAATCGCAATTCATCCGTATGTTAAGGGAGACAATGAATGAAATGTACCAAGATACTTTAAGTGGGATGGAAAGTTGCGCTGTGGATGGACAAATACAGGAGGAAGACATGAAGATCATTGTCAAGTCAAATATGAAAATGTTCACTTATAAGATAGTAGAAAAACTAAAGGAAACAGATAAGGAAACCCCATAATTGTTCTTCCGTTTATTGTTATTCAAAGTAATGTGATATGTATTTTATATGAGCATGTATTTTTAAGGAACAAATTGTATTTTAGCAAAAAATGAAAACAATAGATTTAATTAAAAAATCATGATTGTATTTACAATTGTTTGAACAATCCAGTAAAATTACATCATATAATCTATGTTCTTATAAAGATTTCTATAGCAATAATCATTAAAAAATAAAGTACTCCTCGTATCATTTAACTTAATACAGTAAAATAATAAATAAACAAAACACAACAATATACACTCTATGATGTTTTAAAAATAAGGAGGCAATAATGTACATTATGCAATTATTTCCATTTTAGAATGTAAAGCTTCCAAGTTGACAAATCATTGTAATAGTTAAATATGTTATTACGGATTGCAATTTGATTAAGACTTTGATACAATTTCTGTTTTAAAACGATTTTCTTGAAACTGAATTATTATTCAAAATTTAATCAGAAAGTTGCTAATCTTTATCAAAAATTTTAAACTTCCTGTCATAATTAAAAGCATCTATCAGTAACAATTTTGAAATCAATAGAGAATTAACCTCACGAAAAACCCTCTCAATCACTCTTCAATATACAACATATACCAACAAAACTTAATAAATTAAGAAGTGAAAACGTCGAATAAAAACTTTTCATGTAACAGTAATCTATAGAATGTCTGAAATACTTAGTGTTTATCATATATAAAATGTATCTACACTAAGAGGAGGTTTCCCTTTTTTTGCTAACACTTTTTAGCTGCCGTTTCTTCGCCGGCCCTTCTTTATTCATAGACATCATAATTTACAACTTTTTAATCACTGTATAAAAATAAATATCAATACACTTAGTCAAAAATGTTCCAATAAAAGTAACCACTGTTGATTGTAAAAATGAACTCAAATATCGAATCCAACTAAATCAATAGGTTGCTCTAGTAGTGACAAAATTACAAACAAGCACAATAATACTGTTCAAATCTTGTAAAATTAAGATGGAACACAAATATCTTCCTATTTTAGTCAACAATTTGCTTACCTACTTTTCTCTATGTATTTAAAGTATATAAATGTACATATCTCTCAATATTTATTCATATATTTTACATTTATAACAAATTTAATCGAATTACGGTTTTTATTGCTCATTGTAAATCTCTTAATATTGTGGCTGTTGCAGCTTTTTCCTAAATCTACTGGTAATCAGAATCGCATATTTACAACGAAATGAAAAAATGGCAATAAGTGTTTGCAGTGAAAGAAAAACCGTCTCTCTTTTTAAGTTGTTTTTTTTTAAGATGGCTGTTGCTGCAGTGCTGTCTGAGGTTTGTCACACTCTTCTAAGTATTTTATTACTTTTTCGGTTGCTTTCATAGCAGAGACACTGGAGGCCTCCGTCTGTGCAGTACATGAAAATTTAAATAACATATTTAGAATATTTATTAATGAGTACCATTGAAGAAATTTATATTAAAAAAACTCACCGATGCAGTCAAGTTCATAAAATTAAAGAACTTCTTTAAAATTTCTACCATCGAATTAAAGTTGTGATCTTTTAAAAATTGCTTCACTACAATTTCGTACTGAGAATTATCCATTATGAAAAATCCTATCAGCATCACTACATATGAGGCGAGGAATGTGAATTCCATGTGAGTACCAGCCTTTTGTAGCACTGAAAGGAAAGTTTCAAGTTAAGTAGTTTCTGAATTTTTACAAACCATCAAGTAAGATAAAATTTTTTGTTTTATAGAAAAGAGAGTTACTCTTTATTTTTCAAAGGATTTCATCATGCCTTAGTTTGTATTCTTGGGGGGCCAGCTAAGGGACACGCAAAGACGAATTGCAAGATGACATACAACTCCTAGGGGAATTTTACTTGTTGTCTTTTAAGAAGTCTGTGACTTTTCATTAAAAATCTATCCTATTAATTATCACTGTAACAATTAGTTATTGACTCTAAAAAATAATTCGCCAGCTGAGACAGCTAAAAATCTTCTCCGATTTTGATCATAGTTTCTATTTGCTTTTTCATTTTTATTTCTAATAGAGCTTTAAAAATTATATTATATTTCATATGTATTAGTATAAATGAAAAAAATGTAAATAATAAATCGAGATATTTCTGAAAGTCTTCAATATTAATTTGCAATAACAGATGTATCAATATACCATTTATTATTAACTATGTAGAAAAAATTTAACTGTAAAATATGTAAATTTAATATTTGTAAACAAGTTTTATTGAATACAGCTGTTAACAAAGAGCAAATAAAAAATTTTCAAAAATAAATTTTTTTGTAAAATATCACAATTAATTAGCACAACGAAAAATGTTTCCACAAAAGTTGCAGATCTATTAAATTGGCATTCTCTTTATTCAAGCTAAATGTAATTCAAAATTATTTTATCAAATAGTAAAGTAGTTTGTATTATTTTACATCATTCCAGTCAAATTGTCAGTTATAAAAATCATTAGTTATAGAATTAAAAATTTCGTAAAGCAAAAATAAAAGCAATCATTTCATAAAGACACTGAATCATTTTATGCCAACATCGCTGGCAAATTTTCCTACATATTATTTCTTCTTTATCATGTTCTCATAATTTTTCTTATACTCTTTCAATATTTCCAGATTTTTTTTTGTTGGACTACAGAAAAACTTATTGTGCTGTCCATCAATTCCTTTGCTCCAAAATGAATATAACTACATCTACAGTAGGATGTAGACATGTCAAGTAACTAAACTATAAGCACTGTAAAGCATATAGTTTTTAATTGACTAATTGTGACTTTTATGTGTTAACGCACTTTAAATGACAAAAATAATCTTGGAACTCACATTTAGCAACAGTTTCCTCGATGAACTCCTCATTGGATTTATGTTGTACAGTAGTTTCCCCATCTTTCTCTCCATCCAAAATTGCGTCAGTTCTTCTTTCAGCCAGCCTTGCATATTCTTCCCATTGATAAAACTGCACAATTAACGCCTCTACAGCGCTTTTATCACAAGGCAGTTTGCTTTCAAAATCAGCTGGCGCACGGGCTTCAACTAACAACTTCTTATTGAAGTTATTATCCTGAATTAAGTTTATCAATAACATAAGAACTAAAACTCCAAGTTCAAATTTCTTCTGGTCCGGAATATAATGAGGAACCTAATTACAGAAATGACTTATAGAATGTCTCTTAGATGAAAATATATATCAAAAGATGATATTAGATTTTGGAATATTTACCTGCAGAAGCAAATGTAAACTGGCTTCAATAATACCAGGTCTTTGTCCTATTAAAGTACTGCCTTGCGAATTCTTGTTAAAGTGATGTGTCAGATTAATAAGAACTTTCAAAGTCACTAATAAAGCTTCCCTAATCACTGCACCCGCCGATTCTTTATCACTAATGTCCATAACAGGATAAAGTGGAATTTCTGAATCACAAAGTCTATATAACTTAACCAGGGTGTCTAATATTACTCCATTATTGTATTTTAACAGGTACACTTGGTTTTCTTCATTATTATGTGTAACCTAGACATAAATCAATGTAAATATAAATCCTTGTGGTAACCAGTATAACACCAATACTTACATTTTCTAATACTCTCATACATCGATCAACTTTTCTTAATTTATCTAATAATACATCCGTCCAAGAAACCACATAATCAGAAACTTGACGGCAACATTCGCATATTGTTTTCATTATATGTTCAAGGCCACCCAATTCTCTAAGCTCTTCCTTAAACCATTCACCTGCTCTTTTTGACGTCAAACTTAGCAGGGTTTCCATGGCTAATTGTCCAACCTAAAATAAAATTTATATGTTAGCACCATGTGGTATATACAGAAAAGCATTTAACCATAACAGATAAATTCGAACTTCAATCAAATTTGTGAATAGAGAGATCAAAAAAGTGAAAAAGACCTAAAGATTTAAAACAAAATAGATTTTTTTTTTATAAAATCTAAAATAAAAAAACTTGACATTACAAGCTTTATGCCATTTACTTTTTGCCAGACTTGCTAGTGAATTTGGAAATTCATAAATCAAAATTTAAATAAATAATGCATTTTAAAATTGCTGCTATAAATATTTTCAAAGAACATAAGTGAATGACTAAAGCTAATAGATTGTAATAAGTAAAAGCCTAGAGTTAAATAAGAAAAACAGTAAGAAAAAAATATATAAAAATACAAATATTGTACATGAAAGAAAAACAATATACTTACAGTAATATTATCTAAATTCAAATGAATCGCATGTCCTTGACTCTGAATCTCCCCGCAAATCTCTCTGACTTTCTGCTTGTTCTTCTCCAGTTGTGCCGAGCTCAATCCGCAAACATCTAAAGCTTGCTGGTAACTAACATCAGATTCTAGTAGATTCAACATTAGTTCCAAGCAATCGCGATCCAAATCCATATTCAATCGGTCCTGGCTCAAAACAAACATCACAGTAGCTGTACACAAACCTAAACTTTGATCTTTTGTGGCGTCATGTAAAGCCTTGAAGAATTTTGCCACAGTGCCATGAGCCCTCACGTGCATTCTAAAGGCGGGGGCCATACACTTTGTGGCTAATGATATGGCAGAGAGACACCTTGTGCTAATAGGGTTGTTGTCTTGCAAGGCATCTAAAATATATTCAACATCATCGTTAAACTCTTGGAACTCTCCAATTTCTTGCATCTGGTGAGCTTTTTTAACGTTTCTTACAACAGTGTAATACCCTTTATCATTCTTTGAGCATTTTAAACTAGAAATTGATTCTTCTTCCTCGCTTTTGGTGATCCTGGTTATCGGGTCATCTTGGAATCCAAATTCATCATCGAATTCCAAATTCGTTTTTTTAGTACCATCTTCATTTTTCTTTTCAACTGGATCGCCATCACACCATTTGTGCTTATAAAGAGCTCTGCGTTTCTTTGTCCCTCCATCAGGGATTAAGGAGCGGCTTTTGAAAATACTACCCTTTTTCTTAGAAATTACTAATTTAACTGGACCTGGGACTTCTGTGGGTTTCTCCAATATTTTTTCCAATATTTCATCTTTGTGGTCTTCAATATTTGTGCTTGTAGTTTTCGAAGGCGATTTTGGTTCATCTCTAGTGTCATTATCTGCAGCTGTACTTTGACTATCGCTATCCTCATCTGTCGACCACTCCTCTTCAATGCTTTGTTTGTTAGTCGGAGGAATCTCCTGCACTTTATTCACTACAGTACTATAGTCTACAGTTGTTTGCTCTAGTACAGCCTCCGCCTGTTTAAGAATTTCCTGTTGCAGAATTTCAGTATCCTTGCTAATATCTTCTGGCTCTAGTGATGGTTGGCTTTGCTGAAAACTATTTTCCAAATTTTCTACGGTTTCATTTTCAATTTCCATAGGCTCCTCGCCTCCTTCTGGGTCGTCATCGTCATTAGTGCCACCCACTTGTTGTACTTCAGATGGGTCATGCAAATAGGTTTCGGCGATTGAATTTGTGGGATTCAAGTCAATTGAATGATTTTCTTCTGTAGTTTCAGCCCCGGCTTCTGATCCCAATAGCGTTGCATACATTGCTTTACGTTCCAACTCATATTTTTCAGCTGGTATGTACTGAGGCGATAGGTCAATATCTGAAAACAAATTTTAATACTGAAACATTAGTTCCCCAATACTAATGATTTTATTTTATCTTTTACCTATCATAATTAACATATATTAAAACTAGTTTAGTATTAAAAATCTATTGGAAGAAAAACTAACTTTATTTAGTAATAAATTTTCGATTAAAAACTTAAAATTTAAATTTCTTGATGAAGTGAACTGCGTGCTTATGGAATTTAAAGAAATCGATAATAAGACTTAAAAGAAATCAAGTAACTGAAAGTCTCAATATTAATGGTTTATTAAAGTGTGAGTGTTGAGCTTCTATTTGTTTCATGATGCATGATGCTAATCGACAGCTGTGTAGATGATCAATATTATAATTTTAAAATAAAAAATTTGAATAGGTGTGGGGAAAGCATGAAAATATCTCCATTTTAAATGTTGACATTCCATTTTTAATTTATACGGTCATAAAACTCATTTAAGATTTTCAACACTTTAACAGAATTTTTTCGTTTGTAATCAGGTCTTTTGTTTCAAAATTTTCCCTTCAGCTGGTCTAAAAAGTTTGAATGTTCAGAATTTATTCTTTTACCAGTTTGCAAGTAATCCACAAACAAAATTTGTTTCACATCCCAAAATACAAATACCCTCTTGGTCGATTTCTGGACATGAACTTGTTTCGGAGCCAAAGAACCAAGTTCACACCACTCTTTAGCCTCTTGTTTTGATTCAGAATCATGATGATAGACCCAAGTCTCATCCACAGTGATGAATCGACGGACAAAATCTACATTATCCTTTTTAAAAAAATTTAAATGTTGCTCAGAAAGTCACATTCGTATGTATTTTTGTTCCATTGTTAGTGTACGCGCACCTTTTGTGCACACAGCTTTCTGAAACTCAACAATTTTCTTTCGGTCACTCAACGAATTTCCAATACAATACCCAGTATTTTTCTACAATTTCTGATGTGTTTTTGGATGTCTTTGACATAGATTGTCTTCAAGGCATGTACGACCAAATTTAAATTCAGCAACCCATGTTTCTATTATACTAATTGAAGGGACAGAGTCCTTACACACTTTCAACATTCATTCATAAATCTTTTTTTTAAACCTTCCTACATAAAAATTCAATCACTGCACAACAATCAATTTTTTCCACCTTGATACTACATGGCTTGTAATTAAAGAACGAATTATTATATGAAGAACCACTATAACAAATAAAAATGTAGGCTAGTAGCAACGCCCTTTCTAATCAACTCATAACCTTATTGAGCAGTCTAGTAGGTTTGAAAGTAAGATGGCTACTACGCAATAAAATTTAAAATATTAAGCCATGGAGATTATCGATAGGGAATCTCATAGTGAAGAGGAGCGAGTTGTAACATTAAAGTATAAATTAAAAATAAATTACCTTTTTTAGGAGAGGTAAACAATGAAAACTCTCCAGGAGTATCGGCCATAGCAGGGCTGCAATTTGGATCTTGCTGCATACTTCTTCTCGTCGATCGGGTGATCCTCGCGCTGGGAGATCTTTGCGTTGATCTGGGCGATGTTACTGTTGAAGTTGAAGGGGTGCTTGATGGAGTGGGCGTGCTTTCGGATTCATCAGAATCATTTAATAATTGAGATTTTCCGTGACATATTCTCAAAACAATAGGCGGTTTGGTTTCATTTTTTTTAGAATTATTTACATTTGAACCTAGTACAGTCTTATCAGAGTTGCTTTTAGAAGAGAAAAACTTTTTTGTTTGTTTAGGGGACTTCTCCTCGTAGCTCATTTTAAGTTTCTTGTTTGAATTCCCGTAAGTTAGCTCGGTTTTCTCATTGTAGATAGCTGGAGATAAATCAGGAGGCTCCGTATTCCGGCTTTTAAAGAACTTCTTTGGTTTAGGGGCCGCATTTGCTTCAGGAGATGTTTTATTAAGAGTGCCATTTGCAGTACGAATCGAGGTAAAGGAGGTGATACCCCATTTTCCAATCGTACCTGCTGAACGTGCAGCAGATGGTTTGTTGCTGTTTTCTTTGAACAAGCTATCAAATTGGAAGCTGGCATTGTGGCAGTTTGCCCCCCGTTTGTACTTTCCATACCCTCTGGACATTTTGCTGCTGTGAACTAATAATTACCTGCAAATATATAGATAAAGTGAGCAACACATATATCAATTGTCACTAGTAAATAAAATCTAATTCCATTAAAAGGCATTATCATATGTATTTGTGATTAATACTTCAAGTATAAATTAAGAAATTAGAGTGTTTAAAGGAATATATGTAGTAAGGGAAAGTACTTATAATAATTAATAATTCTTCTCTAGCATGAATCAAAAATAATATTTAAGGCATTGCTGTCAGCACTGTTTGTTTATCATTCTTTAAAAAAAAAACCTTAATAATAATGTATATACAATTTATAGTATCAAAAAATCAAACAATGCATAAAACCTAAACCATAACAGTTTACCATTAAAAGATGAATATCGCAAAAAAGAAAATTATTCAACCATACCTATATGTATAACATTATAAATGCGCAATGTTCTAAAATCAAATGCGATAGTGCATTTTAATAGAAACAGAACTGACATCCAAACTCGGCAACAAATAAATAATAAAGCAATGTTAAATTTAAATAGCAATAATTTAACTAAAACAAGTTTTTTTGATTAAGCAATTTTTCATTATGTTCTTTCATCTTTTTTAAATTGTATTCAATTGAATATTTTAGTCGAATTAGTATAGCTTTTATCAAAAAAATATGTGCTTTTCACATGTAAATATGTTAAGCATTTGAGCAAACATATGCACATTACCTTAACTACAAATGATATTTTACAGCAGCCTCAATAGTGTTAATGAATAAAATATGTTTTTAAGATATATTTAATGAACATATATATAATTTGTAAGTTTTATTTCATATTTTCATTTAATATATAGATGCAGAAAATAAACACAATTTTTCATTATCCCAAGAATTACGCAAACACGGAAATTTGTAGATGGATGTATACCTAAAATAGAAAGTAAAGGTAGTGGATGGTACAGCTCTGTTTAAATTGTCATTATTCAATTATATTATAGCATTTTCAATGCTAGACAATATTTAAATAATATGTAACAAAGAAATGACACTTTTAATATTTATAGAAGAAAGCTTGAATATATCAATTTAAATTTAATTCTTCAGGCTGCAGGTTTCAACTCGATAATTTCCAAGAAATGAAGTTTGTCATTCATCAATCAACAAACTGGATTTGTCATTAGGGTTTAAGAGATTAATTTTATGCTGCATTTTTTCTTTACTCAAAAATTTAATATAAATCCTTAACATTTCACTTAGAAAGAATGCAACCTAATTGTTTTGAGGAAACCCCATACTTTAACGAAGCTTACATTATTAATTTTTCTGCAAAAGTTACTTCTTTATAAACATATATGAGAATATGAAAACATTAATTTAAGATATTAATACTAATAACAATAATGCCATTTGACTAATATATACCATGCAGGTATTAATTCGATTTATTCTCAAATTCAAAATAAAATACTGAAGTTCAGGATATTTAAACCTAAATCAGGGCTTAAAATATAGTGAAATAGTATCAAAATTGGGGGAGCTAAGACATTGAGCAGGCTTTGGATTGGTAAACAGTTGTAGTCAAGCAAAAAAGGCGGAAAAGGAAACGAAACTCCGCAAGGGCACCAAGAGATCATCGTAAAGATACAATAAGCTGAACTACTTACTGTTTTTAAACTAATCAAGTAGGCATTCTCTAATGTTTTGTTAAAATTGTTCTCCTTTCGCCATTTTTAAAGAAAATGATAACATACGAAAGTCAAATTGGTCGGCAGGATCGCAAGCGGTTTCGAGCCTCACATCATGTCTTCAACTGAGACTCTAAAATTCATAAAATATCCCTTGTAATGATTCTGTGGCTTGGAAATCGGTCTTATTTTACTTGTCAAACAAGATTTTCACGTTATAAACACGCTAGTAAATAATGGCTACGCCATGTAAGACGGGTTGCATCGTTTCAGGTTGCATGCGCAAGTTAATTGCGCCATTCAACGTTGCAGTTTTCATAGCTGTGGATGGATTGCGTAGCCCACTCAGTTGTTCGCACAAAAATGCCATAGACTTAACTTAAACATATTATTTATTTAGCGTTGATTGCTACATGTTTTTCTAGAAAAATATAAGAGCTAGAAGCTTTAGTGCAATACAATCCAATATCTATATAGTAAATTCCTGCTTCACTATAAAAAGTGAATATTATATAATAATGGAGTTTTAACTAAGAATGTAGAAGGCTAAGCTGCAGCATTCTTCCAGTAGAATTCTATTTCTCATGTTCATAAAAGCAAACTATTTTATTGTATTCAGTATTCTAATTTAATTTAGTCGGTTCATATTATTTTAAAAAACGCCAATAATAAGGTAGCGATTTTACATGTCCCAATATACAAACCGTGGTTATAAGAGAGCAAACACAGTATTATAACAACATATCTATATTTCCATTAAAAGGGCTTAGTCTTTTATATGTCAGTCAGTGGGGTATTTAATAATTAATAAATTCTTCACACCCAGACAAATTTGAATAAATTATTATAAAATGTAGTTTGTAACATTTTTACCTGATATATAAAAAAACAGTAAAAGCAATGTTTCTTAATGTAAAAAGGCTACATAGCCTTATTGTCATCGTTATAAGATTTTTATACTTATACCTACAGCTTTTTTGCTATAGCTTCATTTGTTCATTTGTATACCATCAATATGATAAATTATAAAATGTTATTGCTGACATATGTGTTCTATTTGGAAATTAAAATGTGAATGTTAATGTATAAGAAAGGAACTAAATACTGATTGATTCGGTGAAAACAAGTGGTTTATCCTCCGAACACCTATGGTTTTAACTTATAAAAATAATGTCTAGATCCTTGATAATAATAATGCTTTTAATATGACACACTGACATTTCAATTCTAAAATATTAATTTGCTTCAAACATAAATAATGTTACATTTATTAGGATAAAATGTGTGATTTATGCTATGCTTAAAATATCTAGAATTTATTGATAGTAATGCAACAATAAAATTAAAAATATTATCTTATTATTTTTACGTTATACTTCTTTTCTGAAGTTGTTACTTAACCCAGCTTAAAGGAAAAGAAGAAGTAATTTATAGGTTAGAATTACGAATGTAACAAATGGTAAATAGGAAACCGAATTAATTATTAAAGTACCAAAAATGAGGTTTTTATTTTTGATTTTTGTGTTAACATCCGGAATTCTGTGTCACAACAAATACAGTAAGGATGCCAATGTGCAAAAGGAAGAGGAAGGACTTTCCTTGAAGACACTGAAAATGCCATTCAGGATGCAGAAAATCAACTTGCTGTGGGAAAAAGCCAAAATTGTAGGTTTCTTAGCATCGTTGTGGTTTAATATTATGCGTATTTATTATAATGCTATAATGTATGCTTAGTGATTAAGTTGCTTTTACTAACACTCCCTTTCGCTTTGTTATACAGAGTGTCTACGTATTAATTGACCAAAACTCCAAAGTTATGGTGAAGTTACTCATGTAAATTTGTAAAATTATTTTATGTAAATAAATGGTTTAAGTTTGTAAACGAATATTTTTTATTGATAAATTGATAATTTCGTATTCGAAACACAATTTCTTCTGGTGAAGGAACAGTTTTAGTTTGCTCATTACATACTCAAAAAAACTATTTACTTAACCAATTTAGTAGAAAATGATTCCAATCAAATGCTCATTGAATATTCGTATTGTTAAACAATGATAAATATTTTAATTTTTTAAAATGTCAGGATGGTATCTTACCCAAAGTCGATGATATATTAATAGATGGCATATAATAGACATATTTCTTTTTCCTAGCATTGAGTATTTTATATTCAACACAAAAATAACAATTCACCTCTCTGTATAGCGAACTACACCAGAGTTGCAAATGTTTCTGCATTTACACATTTAATTAACTTAACACTTTAATGCTTTTAATATGCACCCTGCATTTATTTCTTTATATATTTTCCCCAGAGATTAACTGAACCAAAATTAAAATCCCTCTACAGCGAATTAAAACTACATGATAAAGAAGAAGTAATTTTCAAAAAAGTAAAACATGAAGGGCAGGATAAAGAAGGCTTGAAAGAAGCACAATTAAGGAAGAAGCTATTGAATATAATGGCAATGTATGGGCTTTTAGAACACTTTGAAGATACTAGTGAACCATTCAACCCTCCTAAGGAATATAATGATGCTTCTGATGTACACATTAATAAAAGTTTGTTCAAAGACAAGAAATTGAATAAACTTTGGGACAAAGCTGAAAAATCAGGATTTTCCACTATTGAACTGCAGGCCCTGCGTGAAGAATTTGAACATCATCAGGATAAAATTGATCAATACTATTCAATTTTAGGTGAGGTAAAAAATGGAGAAAAAGATGATCACGAAAGCAGTAAGTAAACTTTTATTTACCATCATTTAATTAATATAAAACTGAAAATCAAATATTGTTTAATCTTACATAACAATGTAAATGCTTTTGCTACATATGTGAATCGAGTATTTCTGCATTGCATAGCAAAGAAACATTTAAAAATCTTAATTCTTTGCGAATGCATAAAAATGTACACTAAAACTTGTCAACAGATTCTATAGATGAGAACTTAGATAAATTTAATGTATTGGATGCTGGAGAAACACCTGAGAAACCAAAGAAAGATTACTTGGATAAGGTTAACAGCATTAGAGATAAACATCAAGAAATCAGGGAAGGATTTGACCGGCTTATGGAGTTAGCATCACGGGGTCCAAACAGTAAGGAATTTGTAGAACCAAAGGTACAAGGTTTATGGAAAATTGCATTGGAAAGCAAATTTACAACTGCCGAGTTAGAATCACTGAGGATAGAACTGCGGCATTATGAAGATAGACTTCTGAAGTTAAGGCACTTGCATGTTGAGGCAGCTCTTTCACAAAATAAGGATCCTAAATTGTCTGGAGTCAAATCAGACGGAGAAGAAATGATGGAAGAAAGAATTAAGAAACAAGCTCGAAAAGTTGAGAAACTTCATTTGGATTTAGAGACTAAAATAATGCAGAAACATATTGAATTGTAATTTAACAAAAGCAATCATACTTAGGGTGAATAATTCAAAACTATATTCAAATATATGCCAAAAACAATTAAAGATAAGGCATAAACATTTTAAACTAATTGTGGATTTGAGGTTCATTGTAAATGTTGAATTTGTTTTATGCATGTTTTCAAATTGTGTATGTAAATGTATTTATAATTTTTTTAAAGTAATGAATATAGTGTAATACTCAAATTTTATTACTTTGTATTAAGTGATTTATAAAATATTTTGATATTCCAAATATATCTTTATTTTGCAAAAAGTATTTTCACTTGTTGATTTACCTATTTGGTGTACAAAAAGATACACAGAAAATATATTCTTTTGCATTATTACTTCCTAAGAAGACAATATGTTTATGATTGTGAGGGCATAGGTTTCTCTTTTTTAATCTGATTTTGATGTTTGCACTTGTTATCATAATCAACCTGTTTTCAAGATAAAATTCATATACTACTGTAAAGGATAATAAGCTAAATGAAAATTTTTGCTTTCGAGGGTTTGTCAAATGGCACATTTGAAAGTGCTGATAACATATTAATATTTTTTTATATTACTTGTGACAAAAATAATTACATTTGTTATTTAAATTAAGCTGCTTCTGAGAAAAAATGGTTATTCTACTGTAAGGAGTAATAAGCTCAATTTTACTTTTCAAGCTTTTATTTATTGTGCATATTTCAATACCCGTTTAACATAAATTAATTCTTTTTTTATATTGCTTATAAGAAGTTTTTGTGACAAAAATAGTTTGGTATATTAAATATTGTTATTAAAATTTATTTATTACAAATTTGTCAATAGTGAAGGCTTGGGGACATCTTAGCTAAGGTAATTTTAATTATACATGTCGCTATTAATAAACATTAGAAGATAACTTTGATGAGTGTAATTGAAGGCCATGCCCGAATTAGCTTTGCAGAACAAAGCAAGGTAAGGTGACCACAGCTTCTATTTTAATAAAAAGTGATGCCTATTCAATTAGACTGTTGTTTGTATAGTTCCTCGAGAGCCTATGTATGCATACGAGAATGTAGAAGTGTACGATTGTAGCATGGATATCTATCAAATGTATAGTAATTTTTAAGTGAAGGTATATAGTAGAGTTCACAGTGAAGAGATGGCGCTGTCGCAAAGCATAGAATCCGACAAGCAGCGTAGTGACGTCATGTTATTGATCAAAATCGCCGCAGTCGGCGTACGCCATTTTGATTTCAGTGAAAAACTTTCCAAAGTGGTTACAAGACAATTTAATCTGTGATCATCCGTCCTCATTTACATTCAACCGGATTTATTTCTTCTTGTTTACGGTTTACCCATCTGAGCGGACCAAGGTAGGACCTGCATTTCTCACATCTTTACATTGCCAACAATATTTCGTAATCCTTCTATGTTTTCCTTTCAAAGACCCCAAACACTTTTAACTTTTACCGTTAGTTCCCTATCACTCATCGTTTTCTAATAGACAAACTCGACTCAATCTACCCCGGACTTAATGCCTCGAACTAAAATCGAGACGATATCAGCTTGACAAAGTAAAATAAACATACCCTTCTACAGAGTTGCGTATTTTAGCCAACAACTCTCGGGTAGGGCCAAGCTATGCTCTTTGCTCCATACAAACTCTTATTTCTATCCATCTATAATTCCCGTTACAAGTAATCTTGTTCGAAATTAAACTATATACTGTAAAATTCACTATAAAAAGGTAACAAATACAAACCCGACTCGAGAGTTCGATGTACCAACAAAGATTTCATCCTCCTCCATGTTTGAAGAATGAAAAAGATTTGTTTTCGTACAACCAGAAATCCTTTAAATGCAAAATAATGTTGAATTGCTGTAAACTTTGCTTTTGTTCGATTTAACGCGACTCAAAATCGTTCCCCCTTTTTACTTTTTTGTAATTCTTTTGAATAAACAAACCCGGAATTTCATGTAGCAGTACCCATCCTCGATTGCGACAATCGTGGAAGCAATTAAAAATAAAGAAATGCGAAATTCAGTTTTGGGCTTCCTTTAAACACTCGACTGCACTTTGCCTATTTGTAAATTTTATGAATAAATGTATGTGTGTATAGGAACTATGCCAAGAGTGGCCTTGTTTCACTCTTGGTTTTTTATCGCCATTATTTTACCTTGTGTATTAACTTTTCAATACTCTAATTTACAGTTATTTAAATTTTACGCTGTTTAAGCACCCAAAGAATTATTTCAATATTATTCACTTCACCTCCATCTTCTTACGCTGCCGTATTCAATCCACCACCTATTAATTCATCTTTATATCATAAATGTTTTGAGTGTGAAATACGAGTTACTGTGTTATGCAATATAAACCCTAATTTGTTTTTAGAAAAAGGGTTCGTTCGCTGGGTCCTGCAGATCTAAATGGTTGCGTGCGGACAGCATGTCTACTTCGTCAGGGGTGACCTCCAAGGGGGAGAAAGGAAAACAAAAGTTTCAGTCCTTAGATATTATTAGTTTGATTAGGGTGAGCAGGGTGAGTACTATTTTGTTTCTCACATTTTTTTCTTCTACAAATTATTCAACGTAAACAAGGCTACATGTATTCGGCTATGTTTGGCTTATCACAACTTGCAATTATCAAACACAAAACTGTTACCTGTAAATTTATATCGATATCTGAACACTATATTTTATTTTATTTGCAGCATTTTTGTTATTGTGGAACTGTCATAAAAATTAGAGTACTTAAACCTAAAGTTAATAATTAAATCTAGACCATTGTGCAATTTGGTGTCTCACAAGCGCTTTATTGAAATTGTCATAACATTTTACACCTTATTTAGGTTTATTTATTAGTTAGGATGTATTTATTACAAGAGAATAAACTGCAATAAATTGCTTTGAAACAGAACAAGGGTCATAGGCTTATCTCTAACTAAGTGGCTAACTTCTGTAGCACAGCACTATGGTGCTATATTGCATTCGAAATTGAATTGTACAGATATCTACAGAGGAAACTATATACTTGTTATTCATCTTTCACTTGAACCGATATGTACTAGTTACAGTAAAAAACAAAGATTAGTTTAATATTAGAAAAACATGCATTGGCAAGTGTCTTGTTTCTTTATCCCTCTTATAATTTAATTGCTACAGACCAACCCTCTTTTGCATTTGTTATTTATTTTCAATAAGCTTAGTTAGCTACCAGTCTATCTAAGTTCAAATATTGAAATTTTCTGGTATAAAATATGACTAGTTTGGATTTGTTTTTGACATGATTATTCTGGATTAAATGCTTGACATCACTGAACAAGTTCATTTCCTCTCCATATCTTTATAATAATAATAAGTATAATTTTATTTTAGCATTTATAGCTTATAATTGCTTATTCTTTCAGCCAAAATATATTCTACATTTAGTACATCTACTAATTTAATAACCCTAAGAACATATACTTTATCACTTTATGTAAAAAATTTTGTGTGGTTTTCATGAGTATACATCAGGGGATAATAATTGAGCTAAGAGTGTATCTTGTATATCTTTAAAGATAGTCCTTAACGTTATGGATACATTTCGTCCACTTTTACCATGCTAACTGTGTGAGTTGGTTTGATAAATTTTTACATGCGACTATTACATTAAAATTGTATTGTATCAATTTTTTGATCAATTATTATCTCTGAAACTATCTGAAAACAAGTTTCAAATTTTTCAATGAAATTAGGTATTTAAATCAAACTATTAAGCAATATTTGAACTTTTGAGCTAACCGTTACACTAAATGTGCTATATTGATACACAGCATTAGTAATTTTTTCAACCTAAGTAATTAATGGCTATTGGTTTCGCAAACAGATTATTTTACACAAAGTCAGAATGGTATACATTCAGTCCACACTTATCTTGATATATTTGCAAAGTTAAAGTTTATTATTTTACTTTAAATTTAAGATTGTACATTTATGGTAACTTGTTATAAGCTTCCATATGTATTAGACAAAACTTTCAAATTAAGTAGGAAAGTGTTATGTAAATTTACCTTTTTAACTATACATAAACCATTGAAGGATATGAAAAACAATGTAGTTTTTCAATTTTCAGAAAACCCACCTTGCTTGCATGTTGTTTAAGAACTAAATGTTATTTGCTATGTAGCACAAATTTGAAAAATCAACATGTAGTTGATTCATAACAAATTTATTCTAAAAAGAGTCCGTCACTTTCTAAATCCGGATTACTTCTCTAAATTAGAGTTTTCAGTAAAATTATTATAATAAAATTTCTATTTATGTATGTATGTATGTATGTATGTATGTATGTATGTATGTATGTATGTATGTATGTATGTATGTATGTATGTATGTATGTATGTTTGTATGGATGTATGT
>JAWQRO010000338.1:0-42472 GCA_033557835.1 Helochares maculicollis
CCATCTCTCAGGCAGCATTCGGATTCCACATCTGAAGAACTCCTTATCTTTTGAGGCTATCCACGTATCAACCCAATTTTTGGTATCTTTATATGTTGTGAACCGCTGCTCCGACAGAGTATGTGCCATTGACCAGAACAGATAATAGTCGGATGGCGCTATGTCTGGTGAATACGGCGGCTGGGGTAACACTTTCCAATCAAGTGTTTTCAAATAGCTTTTCACCGGAATCGCTACATGCGGACGAGCATTATTATGGAGAAGAATTATTTTGTCGTGTCTAGAATAGTATCGAGGGCGTTTTTTCTTTTAGAACACAGCTCAATTTCATCAATTGTGTTCGGTAGAGAGTTCCAATGAATGTTTCGCTCGGATTAAGCAACTGGTAATAAACCACACCCAGCTGATCCCACCATATACACAGCATAATTTTTTTCCGTGAATATTCGGTTTTGCTGTGCATGTTGACGCGTGGCCAGGTTTTCCCCATGATTTTATTCTTTACGGGTTGTCGTAATGTATCCATTTCTCATCCCCGGTGAGAATTCGATGTAAAAACTTTTTTTTTTTGCCTGGCTAACAGCATTTCACTCATGCATAATCGGCGTTCAATATCTCTTGGCTTTAATTCATATGGAACCCAATTTCCATGTTTATGAATCATTCCTATTGATTTTAAACGATGTGAAACTGCTTGCTGAGTGACTTCTAATGTGAGAGCAAGATCCTTTTGTGTTAGAGACGAATCTTCCTCCAATAATCCTTCCAATTCTGCATTTCCGTAAATTTTAGGCCTTTCACTGCGGTCTTTGTCTTCTACATCAAAATCACCGATTTTAAACTTTTGAAACCACTCACGACACGTTCTCTCACTCAACGCAGTTTCAGTATATGCTTCTACGAGCAACCGATGCGCCTCACCGGCAAATTTTTTTTAAATTAAAGAAATAAATTAAAAGTTCCTGCAAATGACGTTTATTTGGTTCAAATTTAGACATTTTCAGCTCAAGAAAATTATATTTTACTAGCACGGCGTCACTTATTTAGTAAAGTTCTGTCATTTTAGAACGAACAGACTAATTTTTAAACCGGTTATCATGTGCAAATTCTAACGAAAGCCGCGCAACACGACACCTTCCTTAAAACGCCGGAAACTTATTTGTACTCCTAATATATTATTTATTATTTGAAATATGTTCATAAATTGTTAACAACATGTGGTTGCTAATATCAGTGCGATATATGTGCAAGTTGATCATACAAAATCAAGCAAACTAAAATATAAAAGTTTGATGCAAGGTGACACCAATAAAAAATATAGCCTTCTGGGTTAAAGCCATCAACATTTTTAGTATAAACAAGAAAACAAACGTGCAGAAAATATAAAATTGGCCCTGGCTGTGTAGCAAAATAACATGGCAACCCGCAAAAAGTTTTAACGCAAACAGACGAACAAAAGTACAAGAATAGTGAAAAGTAGAGCTACAAATCATGTGTAGACTGCAATATACGGCTGTGGACCCGATATGTGTTGTATATCCGCGGCCTTTTGTGTTTACGAACAGTACATTATATTTCGCAAGTTCACGACAGAGAATGGCACGGGATGCTTTCCTCACATGACTAATGCATTTTAAACTATCTTCGACGCCCGCGAATTATGCCAATGCGGTCGTTTCATATGTAAACTATACACTTTACATAATGTATGTGTTCTGCATCAAATTGCCGATCACCGAAAGCCCTGCGTTACATTGTCAATGCGTAATGTAACAATAGTGTACTGTCTGCGCCATAAATCACAATCGACGAGATATCAATGGTCGTTACTGATATTTTTACGGACCCTGCCCTTTTCCGTTTCGATTGAGTATCTGTTTTCGATTCCAGCCAATCACACGTGCTGATATGAAATGCATCTGCCGCTAAAATAAGTATTTGATTTATAGGCTTTTGGCGATTCCAAAGTGCTATCGTATTGTTCAAACAAATAATATCCTCGCACGGTAAAGGCTAGGAGAGACGAAGCGAGCTTTTATTGTAAATCATTAATTATTTTTTCAGGTTCGGCCCAATGTTTACAGTCATCCGCGTGTAGACTTTAGGACCAAGAAGGGCTTTATAGTTATTTGGTGGCACGCGTCCCCTTCTCTCATAAATTTCAAAGGGTAATAAATTCACCGGTTGATGTGGTGCACCTTTAAAACCTAACTTTATTTCATCGTATATTATAAGATAACAAAAGAAATTTGTTTTTATCTGATTTGGTGTAATTTCTTGCTGTGTGTCGTGGCGACTTCTCACCAACAAACAGTGAGTTTTATATCCAAGAATTTAAACACTTTGAAAACTTTTAAAATTTTCACAAATTCCAACGAAATCATCTGCTTTATTATCACGAAAAATTCCTAAATATAAGCAGAAGTGATACTAAGTATATAGGTTAATGCTATATGCTAACATTTTTGCCGATTTCTATAATTTTTATGCTAACGGTTACCAATAGATACCTTGTGAATAAAAGAGTAATAAGGGACAAAACGACAGAAAGCATATTTCGAATGTGTTATTATGAAAGCAACGAGGTATTTTTGTTGGATATTTTCAGTTCATGCTAAAATTATCACGAAGTAACGTTTATATTTCAAGAAAGTGAACAATAGGCGAGATTACCATTGCTATTTATACGTAGATAGACTGTAGTAAGTTGAGTAGAAGCAAGTCACTTGAATATACTTACAAAATGTGTATAAATCAAACTAGATTTTATACTCTGATGTCTGCGGTTGCACAGATGTAAAAGTACCAATGAATAACAACTGTGCCTCATGTCACATCACTATGAATTACTTTAATAAGTTAATTTCAATGAAAAAAATTCGGCTTTAATAAAAAAATAGCAACTTTTTAGAAGAGAAATAAACATTTTTTCTATATATATAACATAAATCAACATCTAATATTGTCGTAAAATCTACTGAGCCGATTTTATCCATGTAAAATATTTTAGTGCACTATACAGATCCGAAAATCTTACAACTGTAAGAGAAAGTTTCATTTTTTGTTTTTAATTATAATGACATATTTTTTATTGACGACGATTTTATGCCATTTTTATCATTGGAAACAAACGAGTGCCATCATTAAAATAAATATATACATATATATGTATATGTATATATATATATATATATATATATATATATATATATATATATAAAATATTATACCTGATAGAAAAAAAATCTAGGCTTTAATACAAGTAGGCAAAGAAATGGAAACAATTTTGGTTCACTGAAGCGCCCTATTTTGGCCATATGATAACTTGTGGCTTTCAAAAAATCTTTCTTAATATAATTCTTCTGAGATTGTCATACGTATCTGAGAGTACTTATAACATTAAATTTAAATCATGTAGGGGTACTGGTGCTAAAATTGGTCGATATCCTATCTGATCTGATAAAATGTAGTGAAAATCTGTGGTATCATATTTATATAGAACACTAAACTAGCTGAGAAAATGTTTATCAATCAATTTGGAAAGTGTGGTATAATTAGAGAAAACAGGGAATTGTTTGCGAAATTGAAAAGAGTCAAATTAAAGAGGCCACAATCAGATTTCCGTCAGATTTGAGACAATCTAACTTACGTTTCGACAGATAAGATGTTAGCCGGAATCATAGTAACAATCCACAATGTTTATTGATATCAGATGGTTAAATGAACTGAAAAAGGTGACGCAATTTTTAACCAGAAAGCATATCAAAATCGTTCATATAATTCAATACCGTGAAAATAAGTTAAATTGATGAATAAGGCCTTCGTGTTTTTAAACTATGCACTTTTAAATATGCTTCTTTTTAGCAACTAATTGTTAAACACTGTCGTTCACTTCCTAAAGGAGGTCCGCCTAGGAAGATAGTCTCGGTATTTGAAGGAAAAGAAGTTTGCCCAAATACATTAATGAGTTCGTAAATATAACGGAATTTAGAAATATATTATTTTGTGACTTTATGCCGAGGAAAGTGCCTTGAAGTATATCTTATTTATATAAAAGTATGTAATAATTGTCCCCTATTAATATAATCTTTTTGCGTTTATAGTTTATAATCTGTATAGTGATGAGGGTTAACTGCTGATATGATTATTATTTCATTTCGCTTATGCTAATCTTTCTTTTAAATATATGTGGAATTGAATTTTCAAAAAGCAAGATCTACATAGTAATAATTCGTATAGTACTTTGTAATAAGAAATTGCAAAATCCTCAGTTTTTAATAACATACTGGTTTTTAACGGCGATAGTTGCAAACCCGAAATCGGGCATATAAGCTTATCATAGTTAGTATTCTAAGTAGTAATGTATTACCAACTATTTTTAAAAATACTTGTCGAAACTAAGCACTTAGACATTAAGAAAATATCATATAATACTAAAACCCTGAGTCAACTGAGAGTTAGTATGAGAGGGGCTGCGGCTGTGTTTCTCCAATGCGCTAGCTGGAAAAACTGCTATTGCTTGATTTTAATTTTAGAATACAATTCTTAAGTTATTGGTCACTGAATTATAAAATTAATCCAACTAAGAAATTTAGTAGGAATGCTTTTTTGATAAAATATTTCCATTAGATAGTTTGACGTCGCCTTTATTCCATAGACAAATACGCCATACAAACTTCAATTCAATTTCATCAAAGCAATTATCCGCCAAGTTCGATCATCCTCCTCGTATTGATCAAAATCCTGACGTTGCGTTGGTTGCATCGGGGCAAATAAATAAAAATGACGAAGGGGTGTGTGTATTCGAATGGAGAGGAACATTCGACGCTCTCGGGGTTGCTGAATACATCTTCCCACTTCAGCAAGTATTGGTAATGTATTACGGGAGCAGCAAGTGATAACGCTTATAGGCTTCGTTGAGACCATAAAGTGTAACAGAATCCGTGCTAGTTCGAGCGAACGAGTTGGTGGTGCCTCTAAAGGCCAACTCGCGGGGTGGATTCGCAAAATACTGCGGCATAACTCTCATTGTTGCCGGAGCCGGGGTGAAAGTGAGATATTCGTCTTGGCGGAGCCAACATTCCTGCCGACGCTAAATGCTATTTGGTGTTTTGCGCGCTCGTCCTTCCATTCCCGCTCCTAGCCCAACTAAATACGTCTGATTATTCCGATTACTTGAACTGGAGTACACTACTGCCTGCTAGCTCCTCCGCTCCAAAATTAATCATGATATATTTATGAAACTTTAAGTTCTCTGCTCACAAGCTTTCCAGTTTCACAACTTTGCAAATTGTTCTCCTCATCTCGAACACAAATAGTTTGGAGAACTTATTGCCCAAATTAAGCAGTGCTTGTCTTGTTTCTTTTAATTAAAATGTTTGACCGATAAGGTCTTTATATGGGCGTATCGATTATATTGTACGTTATTTGGTTTTGTCAGTATTCGCTTGGGTGGCTATGTTTTAACGTTTACGAAATTGCAAATTTTGGGATAGTTGCATATTTGCTAGCTTTGGAACGGATCGATCCACGGAGAAGTAAATGAAATTAAAGGAACATAAAGGTGCGGTCTATTTTGTGCTCGTGACTTCTAAAAAATATGAAGGATTTGTGCCTATTTTTTTAACGTATGCACTTTATCTGTGGCATAAATTTTTTGTGTGAAACGGCCTTTTTAGACGAAGTCCATCTATTTCATTCGGGTATAAAAAGCGAATAAACGTTGGAAAGGTGGTTAATCTCGCATCGATTTTATAATTATCAGCTTGCGTGGCGTTTTGACATCGAACCAAAAATGTAGTATAGAAAACCATTGTTATTAAACGGCAAGATAACAACATGGCATTAATATTCAACAGCCAAAATAAATAATTGATTGTATGAACTGAAATTTGCGGCAAATAACTTTGGGTTAAGGTAATGTGCCGCCTTACATTTAAGCATATTTAGCACGCAAATTCCAGATGCAGAGATTTAGTTGTGTACAAAAGTGAGGAATTGTGTACAATACGTACCTTGTAAAGATTGTACTAAACAAACTTCTTTAGAATTTTCTCTTATATGACTTTGAGCCGCTGTAATTTTATGACATATCGTTGCTAAACTACAGTTCTGCAATAAAAGTGCACACAAACAATCCGGTATCGTCACTCAACATTGCTGCCTGCTTATCTATTTTGTAAAAAATAATGCTAGTAGAATAACAACGACAATAAACTTTACTCAATTGATAGGATTAATGGCAAAAAATTACAAATTAAATATTCGTGTGCAGTAATTTTCATCGTTTTAAATTTTATTTTTTACTTTACAATTATCGGCAACTTAAATGTTTGATATCATTTCAAATTATATCTTTGCTATCACATCTAAACTATCGACTGCTTAATTAAATTTCTTTGTAATATTCTTTAGCAAATAGATTTACTTAATTTGTTTGGTGAGATATCTTTAGTGCAAAGAAAATCTCATTTCTTAAGGACCGATCTAAGATTTATACTTTCAAAAACATTCCGTCTATAAATTACTAAGATTTCTGTTTTTATAACATCATTTAAAGAGATTCAGTTTATCAACCAGCTTAAAATGTATATTTGCCACTTTTATAACTTTCCGCTTCTTCGTAAATTTATATAGCTTAATTAATATGAATATTAAAACATGTAATTTTAATGATAAGATTAAATATTAAGTTTCTTCCTGCTCTATAGCAATTGTTTCGTTGGAATATGTTTAGCAAAATGCAAATTATGATAGGTGTAAAACAACAAAAGAACCTATAGATCAGAATGCATTTCTTACTTGTTCAAAAGAGAATTTAGCAAAAACTTAAATTAAATGGGCAACTAAACTATCCTATTGCAAGTTGAAATCGATATTTATGATATCGAACTTAAAGAGCGACTGCAATGATAGTAAATCTGCACAGTATTATACCAGGCTGCAATTTATAGGTAAAGAACACCAGTTGCTAACATAATAATAAATTATATCATTTCAAATAATCAAAACATAATTGTCTTGATTACAAATCAAGTCGTAACAACCAACTAGAGCAAGAATTATACAATATAGTTCAACAAAACCAATCTACAACTAGTTAACTTAAAACTGCAAATAATAATTGGCAAAGAAAATAATACCTAACAAAATAAGTATTATTAACTTCACCGTATCTTATACAGAATCGCAACTGTAAGGTAGCTGAAACGAAAATGTAGACAAATGTTAGACTTGGCTCGTGTAAATTCTAACAATGGGCAAAGTCAATAACGGAATGGAAAGATGTAATTTTTACAGCATAGAAAAGCCAAATAATTCAATAAATATATTGTTAATTCACTATTTAATGGGCATAACAAATTTTAAAATTACTAGCATTTATAAAAACGTTATATTTGATTTAATTTCTACTTACTATGAAATTTTCAAAACTAAAAGAAAGCACTTCGCACATTAAAAGGAATGTATAGTCAACTGAATTGCATGTTAGTTTAATAAACTTTCCAAGACAGTAGTTTCAACGCTCACTTTCGGAATTAGGAATTAAAACAAAATATACAAATGATAGTGACAAAATTGAGTGTTTAAATTGCAAAGTTAGTATTGGAATGGATAAAATTTTAGGCGTTTAAGTATGGAATCACGTAGAGGACGTTAGCGAGATAAATATTCTGAATTTAAGTATAAAAGTCAGTTGACGGACGTAGTTGCATTAATTCTACAGAGCTTTACCGTGAGCTGAAACAAAATAGGAATTTTCATCTGGCAATCAACACAGTTTGATGTATTCGCAAACAACAAATAATTCGCGCATACTTTCTCCGCTCATATTGAATAACTAATAATAAATCTCTCGATGCGATTCCTAATACAACGGCGATGATTCCCGGAGTTATAAATTGTTCTTAATTGTATGGCACGTTACAAAAGCGCAGCGGGCGAGTTTGTTCCAGTTTTTTCATCCCCGAATATGATAGTTCGGTGGAGCACGGCTGTCTGCCAGTCCCGCTCTTCATTTCTCGCATTTTCCATCCCCATAAATCAAGGGACAGGAGACAGGCTAGCGGAGAGCACTCCGTTGCTATGGTTCCGTGGCATCCCGACAGCTCTGGGTGCCCGCGAGGGGTAAAGAGGGTGCAGATCAGAACCGGGGATTTAATCCTGTCGGGGATGTCTGAGAGACGGGGGAAAGTTAATAAGAGTTTGGGGGGATTAAAAATAATCCTACTGTTTTGCAATATTGCGTACCGTAAAATGTTAAGGAATGCCAACGGAACGATTGGTTTTACATAAATTTTATTTTCTTCTTTATACGCAACGAAGCAAATTTTATTGGATCTTTAAACCTTTATCTCTTTTGTTGCAGGTGAGGAATTGGCGTTTTAAAATATTAAAATGTGGATTATCTGTAGTTTTATTGGTAAATTTCTGGTAAGTTTTCGGTTTTTTGGCATATCTTTTTGCGTGGCATTTATCTGTCGATATATATGATGCTTGCGAATATTGCTAATAACAACAAGATGGCCGCCTTTATACAATATAACTTATTCAACCTAAAATAGGGAACGTCGGCAATAAAATGTAATTATGCCTACTTTAATCATCTTTTTATTTTTGAACTAACCTTCTGTAAATAACTTGCATGTTAAGATGCTTAATTTATTTAACATATTTTCACGTTTTTGAATCAACTTTTCTACTATTTAAATGCGAGAAAAGATTCCATTTACGCAGAAACTGCGTGCAAAATTTGCAATAGTAAACTCCACCTATAAAACTGGCTCGTAAATACTTTGATAAATATACAAAATAAACATGTAATATAAGAAGTAAAGTATGAACTATATCACTTAATTTTTGCATTCTAATGTCAATGGTTGAGAAATACTAGAATATTCCTATAATCGTTAAAGTATATATCTATTTAATAAATATATCTGCGCTATAACATACACAACACAGTATTTAAGTATTTTTAGCGTCCATTTGGCTATTTACACCAAATTCTCTTTTATATATCAATATCAAAATCGTAACGCATTCCTAATAATATTAATTACATAATGTAATGATCCTACCATTTAAATGTATTTACTTTAAAATTCCTGCCAACACTTGGCTGTAGCATTCGTTGATAATTTAATACTCTATTGTCGTAACGTTTGTTGTCTTTGGCTTGATTCCTCCATCAAGATGAACCACGATCGATTTGAAACTACCTACTTCAAATATAAAGCCGTGAATATTTAAAACGCTTTATTTTATGCAATATTTGAAACGTGAAATTATTTGCGGCTCATTTCAATAAAGAAGCTACATTGTAACTCATGAACATTCAAAATTATACACTTCCAAAATTATTATTAATATAATGGTGGCTCAGCTGCGTTACATGGAAACGTAATGTAAGATTCTGTATTTAATATGCAAATCGTGTGTGTGTCGGAGTAGGAAATTATTGTAATTAATATAATTTGAACAAATCTGTTTGCATACCTTATTTGCTCCAAGCTTCGGATCTGGAGGGGATCTCGCGCTAGAAATTCTAGATATAATTAATATTGCTTTGTAATTTGTGGGAAAATATGCATATTTCCCGCTGACGGTAAAATAGCTAATTGCTGATCATTTTTACGGGGCAATTAAAAATTTGTAGCGATTTGTTCCTCCTCTGGGCAAGCGCTGGTGAGAGCGCGGTTAATAAGGTATTATCCGTGGTAATTTTAGAATTCGCATCTATTATTTTTGCGCAGTTTCAAAGTTGGGCTGTAATTCATCCAATTAGACGCATTAAATTTACATTACACAATATCAACGTATAAATATGTCGCATACCATTTGCCCGATTCAGTGACACTGTAAAATGCTAGTAATCTTAACTAAGCGCGTGGTTGTCACTGAACCAAGCAGGTGTCCAGAAATATCAAGTTCTTCTTTCCTTGGCGCTGCCAAACGAATACCGCACGGAGGCCTTTCTGGTTTATTTTCGCCATTCAATCAAAGACAAAAATCAGTGGGAACAAACATCAAGTAATTTGGACGAGGTTTTTGCTCCTTTTAGCCAGGTCCGCCACTCGGTGGGTCAGCAGTCTCAAGAATTCCCTCACCTTTGTCTCGAAACCAGGTTGAAGACGAGTATTTTGAAATTAATTGCCCGCTTTCGATGAAAATATGCAGTACTATATATTTTTCTTGTTATTAATTAGTACTGAATGTAAGTACATATCAACTTTAATAAAATAAAAATCATTAACATTTTTCATGGTCTAGCGATGACGCATGGTATTAAAGACCTTTCGGTTCCTTGTTTTATAAAACGGGAGAAGTTGTGTTTACGTAATCGAATCGGAATTATATTTTTACTTGCCGCATTTGCTGCATTGTTTTCTCATATGAATTTACAAATAAATCCTGTATAATATATAAATGTGTAACATAACTATGATTTCTTTCTGGAAATATTGATTAGTTTTCAATGGAAAAAAAATTGTTTCTAATTGCATAACCGTGTATCAAACGATAAACACAATATCCTTTGCTTTCTTGCCCGTAACAGTACATTCAACAAACATCTCGAGAACTTGTTGGCACACCGAATGCATATGTAAATCAGCAAGTAACCAGCTGGATGCATATTTCAATATGTATTTGTGTTCTTTTCCTCTTTTGGCTTCACCGGAGAGAAAAAGACGGCCAGAATGGCACCGACCGTGCACTTGGTTTTGCGATATATCGTGCACATGTATTAACTGCTGCAATTCGAATGAATGGGAAGCTTACTTAACGGGCATTCACTAGGTCAGTGTATCAAGTTTAGCCAACGCAACACTTGATTTACTCGTATCATGATGCATTGTTCATGTATTTGTTTCTGGAAATCCTGGTATCTGTTATTTACCTTGTCGTCAGCGAATTATCGCAAGCAGCATCGTGAATTGAATAGGTAGGACTTTTGAGAGTAAGTCCTAGAGCTCTTCTTTTAGTTATGCATTAGTACTTTGAAAATCTTTGGAGAATCGGTAGCAATAAAAAATGCGAATCTAGGAGATTTAGCTATGTTGTCTGTATGTATTTAAAAATATATGTCAATGCATAGTAATCCGGCAATCGCCTTCAATAATTAGGAAGATGTAACCCAGCAATAATTGTCTAAGGAAAAAGGAAATGTTTCGGAAAAAACGTCAGTGTGTCAATAACAATCATATATAAACTGTTTATAAGTTGTTGAGCGAAGCAAAAATCATTTAATACATTAGTTATTGTTGTGAAATTTTAAGTGGACACCTATTAAGATCCCCTTTACCATCCAATTTCATTCAAGAGAGAACTTAAGAAATCACCATCTTGGAACTCATAAATAAATAGCTAACTAAGTAGGTGTTCAAGGAATTTTTTGAGTGTCCGCCGCTTCCTTTCATCCAACAGAGACTGTAGAAAATTAATTTAGGGTTGTTTTCCTTTTTTCGAGGAGGAGTGCCGTCGTTGCTGCCGGCATTTTAAATCTAATTTCGCTAAAGAGAAAAAACACATCGGGAACAACGGCGCGATTTTCGGAATAGGAGTACGCATGAATTCATTTAATGAATCTAATTCTGCTCCAGAATTTGAAACGCGTTATTTGAGTGATTTATTTGGGTAGCGTCGCGACACCCCTCCGGCTTCTCTTCTTCCATACAACAGACCTCCTACCCCCTCCTCCAGACGCCATCTCAATCACTCCCCCAATTGTCAGATTCTTAAGTTTCTTCTGTTTTTATCCCGAGCGCTTGTGCCATAAATCTCGGTTAATTTATGTCCGTCTCATATATAGAGGAATGTTGTGATAATGTATTTAATATTAGCTAAGATGTCGTTTTAGACCAAATATGCGACGCTATTTTGAGGGTGCGCAGTTTTACCCATTGCATTGTTTCCAATTTCTATGTCTATCGAACAACTGACTAGCCAACTATTACCCGTTTAATACCATTTTCCCCTCTTCTATCTTAAAAAGAATAGCACGGCATGCGAAAGAGCATTTGTTATTCCAGTAGCTGATTATTTTTTAATTGTCCATGGTAACTTCATCAACCTCATTTTGCTCTTATTCTCATTTCTTTGGCTCTATTCATAACCACTTTGAATTTATCGGTCTCAGTAGGAAGTTTTTAATATATGTACATACATAATCACTTAAAGTTGTACGCATTCTCAGTCCGAAGATATTGATGTCAACCCGACATATCATAATTAATGTGGTGTGAATATTATTTGAAGAGGTTTTTATTTTGGGCTCGCATAAATCATGAATAATCACTTTTTAATTGGCGTTTTGAGTCAGCTTCTGTGCTGGAAAATATTATATTACATTCATACATACTCTCCGGCAGCACATGTTTCAGTATAGGTATTCTCTACGTACTTCCATTCACGAGCCATTTAATTTAAATGTAACTGTAAACGAAGAAATGTTAATTTAAGAACACGAAATAACGAATGGGCGCACACCTGAGACTCGGATAGAGAAGAGGAGATGCACGAATTTTATTAACATTATACCGTTTTGTATTTCGCATTAATGTTGCTAATTTTTGCGCAGAGTTAACATCTTAACAAATGAAGCTATTAAGTTTTATTGTTGTAAAAATGTTTATTACTGGTTTGCTTTGTATTTATATGGGAACACTCATCTGAATAAAATTTGCAGATATGACATCCGCCTTTATGAATTCTAAAAAACATTTCCACATACAAATCGCTTGGAAAATATAAACATGCAGATAGATTTAAACAAACACGCCATTTGTCTAATTCAACTGTGACATTTCCATATTTCTACGTCGTAGCCTACTATTATAGGATTGATTTACTTTATTAGCAATAACGCCAAATCTCTACAATTTTCACTGCAGATTTTTCAGATACGCGATAATTTTCTCTGACTATAAGTGCATGTGTAAATGATTCTTGCGTTATAAAACATATATATACTATTTTAGTATACCTACATATAAGATTAAAATTTGCTATAAATACTTTTATTTCAAAATTTTGATCTACTGAACAATTTTAATAAAAAATGTATCGCTTAAAATGTACCGATTCCGTTTCCGCCAGTAAAATTGAAAAACAACAATTTACATCTATTTCAATCGGTATATTGTGGCGGTAAAAGCTCGCCAGTACAAGAATTTCACCACCTATAGGTTGTTTTTACAAACGTGTGAAAGGGAATGATTAGTAGGAGCCGGGAATGAAAAATACATAAATCAGAATGGCGGTATCGACCGCCTTGGTCCGCATTATTCCACATACATGGGTTTTAATTGAAATCTCTCAGTCAGACCACCGCCCCCGCCTGACGTATTTCATCGGTGTCATCGGCAGCAGCCATTTATCAAGTTGGTAAAAATTGTTCAGTCTACAGGAAAGGTGAATTTCAGCCAAGCAAAAACAATGCTGATTCGGATCGCAGCTAGCCGAGAAACCTGGAACCTATTCATTAAAGGTTCCCGCGAACCGTGCAAACAAACGTACTTGCACACAGAAAATTCGTTCAATGTGTGTCGTGAACTTGTGTTCTTGCAAATAATAGTATGTAGGTGTTATGGATTGCGAAATCTGCCAAATTTTTGCCTTTTCAAATCGCATACGACGATTTACAACACAAATTTTAAATTTATTTACGAAAAATTTGGAAAATAATTTAAATAATATTTTTAATGGTTCAATAAAAATATTACTCAATTCTCTTTATTGTTGGGCATTATATACAATATGATTTATAATTAAGTTTCGAATTTTAAAGCAGCTCTAAAAGTAAGACATTTCAAGTGATACGTTTTTGTTTGCATTATATGTCATAAATAGCTACTGAGATACCAACTACATGTACATGTTTATGAACTATGAATGGAATTTTCAATGGCACCGTTAATCGAGACGAATATTAGCGCTATCATTTTCTTGTCTACATTTAAAGCCGCTGGACTCCACAGAGATGCAATAATAGTAAAAACATTTAGTTGGACGGGAATAAAGAGAATTGAAAAAATTAACAGGGCAATACGTTTCAACTGAAGAGCAAAGACAAGCAGCACATGTTTAATCGGTTTTTATTCAAAGAATGCTAACACAGCATGTAGATAACATAAACTTATAAAACATAAAATAAGAAAGCAATAGTCCTTTTATAGTAAACAAAATAGTAGAAAGGTAAGCACAGACGATTACTCTAAGAACTACAAAAACGCAGTTAATTAGAATCACAGAAGCACTAGAAGCGGCGCATGTTTGCTCGGTTTTTTAAAGTTGAGTAGATGTACTAAATTTAACGCCACTTAATAAAATTTTTATTTTTTAATTATTTTTCAATTTACATAGTTCAAACATTATTGATTTTTGTATTCTATATATAATTAGTTTATTTGAAGTCCTTAGGTTCAGAATGTGTATTATTTCATTGCTAGTCTAAACCCGTGCGGAAAAACGATTATAATTTAAATTATTCGGTACAGAAACAAACATGTTTTGCAGATATTGGAATATAATTAATTTTTGTCATTTTTAATCGAATTAAACTTATGTATTGAATATATTATTTAGTTACAAAACAAAGACCATCCTTCGTGTTTCATCCTGATAATTCATTAAACAAACCAACTTTTATAAAGGTGCTTTTAAGAAGACCCTACATGAATGGGTATAGTGGTTGATTTGCGCTTTTTCAGTTTCTATCAGTACAGCAAGTTAATTTGCTACATTTTTTGGAAACTAATTTCGTTGTTGCAACAGTAGAATTCTCCGAAATATAGAAAAAGATGCAACCACTTCGTTTGTTTCGGGAGAAGGTAAATTAAAGCCACATTCTTTTATCAAAAAAATTGTCTCTTATGGTTCAAAAAATTTTAACGCGATACAATTAATTTTGATTTCAATAATTGCTTATGTGTTTTTGTTTCTCTTAATATTTATACGGCACGCATTTGCAACGTGTTTTGATTGTGACACCGTTATTTTTACAGAAATGAAAATGCGATTATATCCGCAAAATGTTTTTTAACCCAGTATCGCCTATCGGAATCATTTCGAATATGCCAGGAGTCCTAAATTAGCCCCATTTTTATTATTACATAAAGTTTGATTCAAATGATCGTTTTAAACATGCGGTTTTATTATTGGAAACTAATAATGCAACACCTTGTATAATTATGTACATTTCGAAAACACTAATGAATATTTAATTGCAAATTATATATCTAGTAAATAATGCTCATTTGACTTCAAAACATCGTGTTTACTTATTGTCCATCGTGCTCAGATAAATCGATTTCTCACGGTTTAAACGATACACAATCATTATTAATTAAAAAAATTACATTACAGGCAAACGTCTTTAGATAAATGCAAAATTGATGTTAAAAATAAAATAGGTACGAGAAGCCTTATCTTAAAACCAATTATGACTATTCGGTGGTTCTTACACACACGTCATGTATACCATGGGAAAATTTCTCATTTTATTTCATTGAAACTAAGCAGCTTCTAACCATTCACTTTTTATGAACAACCTACCCAACCCCTTGTTCATCTTTTAACAACAAATTTCTTGTCAATAAGCTCCAGGTAGGTTCCTTGTTATGACGCCTTTTTGCACATTTGATTTATCCCCTCACCTGCCGATGGGATGGTTGGTATTAAAGGAAACGCCGCGAAACTAACAAAAAGGATTAGCTCTCTTCTCAACCGCAAAAGAAAACTGATTGGCCCATTGAAGTTGCACAAGGTGCCAGTAAAGTGATCAGGTTTAGAGTGGATGCAGTGAGGGACGAAAGAGAAATATATAAACCGATTTGTTACATTGATGCTTTCTGATTAGCATAGTTTTACCGGGCGTAAATGCATAAGGAACGATGGCACGACCTTGTCTGGCTACGATTTATCAAAAATGCATGCTTATAATTAAGATGTCTGTTCTGAAGTTTCTCGTTTAATATCCATGAAAAGTTGAATGGTTAAAGTGCTTTATGCTAAACGTGGTCCCTTTAAAAAGCTGCAGCGCGGGGCCGGCAACAACCGTTGTATTCAAATGATATTCAAATCGGACTAGCTATTCACACAGCGGACAGGCTAGAGTAAAGCAGCCAGAGCAAACGGGGCTGGTTGGGGTGGTTTTGAATGTAGACTTCGGAATACATAGTTCGAATACGCCATGTCGGCAGTCACAACTGGCTGACAAAGCCTTCTAATTTGGATGCCAACTCGTGTAACGTTTCATAATACGGAATGCAATACATGCGTAATGTAATTAGCGTTTTCGCGTGGGACATAATTTCCGTCAGATTCATCAATCCGCCGGCCAACGTTGCAAATTAATTCAACGAATCTGGAATTCTTGTGTAATTACACCAAATTTATGGGGAGGACATAAGACAAAATGTAGAGCAGCTTCTCGCATTGTTGTACTGCTGAAATGTTGTGAATTACGCTCAGATATTCCACTATTGAAGGAATTGGGAATTGCCACCAGTTTAATTAAAAATTTTGAAACCCTTGTTGACTGATATATTCTATGTACTCCAAATGCTCAAGCTTTTGGCGAATGATTGTGTTATCATTTAATAAAATGATTTTGTACAATTATTTTAATGATCGATCTCAACAATTGTTTGAGTATTGGCAATGAAGCATCATAAAATGTCGTTTTAAATGTTTTTGTAGAATTTTAATAAAGCAGCTACGATTGTGAGTAAACAGAAGAAATGACTGCCAGTGAGAGAGCAGCATTAAAATGCTCGTGTTGACCAATAGAAAGAAATGCTTAAAAGCTGTAAAGTTTCTATAAATCATCGTAATAAGTGATGAAACTGTCATACTAAGCAACAACCAAACATTAAGAGTTGCACTTCTAACCAATTATTACTTCATTACAAGGCATAATATCTATTCCAAATTAAGGGCTATATACTTGACTTAAAGCTTTGCCAAATTAATACATTTTTTACTTTTGTGGAACTCAATTTTATGGACCAATTAGGAAAATAAGAATGGCAAAATTTGTGTTTGTAAAATTGCTTCGTTATAATCTCACAATAATGTCATTTCAGTGGTTCTAATTTACTAACCCTACTCCTTGATGTTGAAACATTTGCAAAAATTATAGTAAATCTCTCTGTTCCTGTGGTTTATCCCATAATCATCTTTAAGGAGGAAGAAAAACACTTAAGTATGATTTTCCCCAGGCACTTCTTTTGATACACTAATTGGCTTCTATTAAATTAAAACATTATATTCTTTCACGTTTATCTCAGAATTTAATATTAATTGCAGGGTTGAACTATTTATTTACTTAACGCTTATGATTCACTTGCAAAAGATTCGCTGCAGGAGAAAATGACCAGGGTTAAAGCACTTACATAGTAATTTGCTGTGTTTCGCATTTCCATTACAGTTAATGTACTTTTCGAGGGATGAATCAGCGAAGAGAAGTAAATGCTATTTCAAGTTTGATCTATTTTTACTTTGCTAAACTATATAACGGAGCAAATATAATTACATATTTTAAAAATTTTTATACAATAATTCAGCGCGGTCAAAATTTACTAATAAACAGCAGTCATATGAACTGCCAAATTTCAAAAAGGCAATTTTGATTCTTAATTTTGGGTTCTGTCTTTGAAATATATATTTAACGTGATAGTTACTTTTTTCATAAAGACTTACTGTGTTGCTCTCAAAATGATGGGTTTCGTACATAAATTTTCTGTACATAATAATTTTGCAGATTAGATTAGAAAGAGCAAATATAATCTATATCATTATCCGTTCTATTTATGGAGACCCCAACATTTAAAACAATTCTGTTATGCCATAGTTCGGTATGCGAGTCCTAATGACTTTTTTTTAGTTCCTCGTTTTCAAAATTTACAAGTCAAAAGAATGTCGTATCATTTACCCGCTCACATTGTAATATTAAAAATTGGGTTTAGTGCAGCTTATGTTTACTTTATACATTTCTTTGCACTTTTAAGCAACAAATTTACTCCCCAAATTGGATTGTCTATATATATTTATACATATAGAAATTGCATGCGTCCAGACAGTTCTCTTAATGCATTTGATACTTTCTTACGTTCACTATTTCAAATGAGGAACGACACCATGTGAAATATTTTGTATATGCACACACCTATAGATGTCAGACCAAAAATGGTAACACAAGTACTAAAAACCTTAAGATCATTCCAAGTTGAATTTTTGCCAGATTGCAATACCACTCCTTTACTATACGAGGTACGAGGTGTGTTCAATAAGTATCGCGAATTTTGAATTTTCGCGGGTTACGTATATTCGAATTTCGATTTATTTTGTGGCGTTATGTTGGTAGTCATGTCTCTCACTTATACCAACAAGTTCGGCCATTTTGAATGTTCAGTTAATTGTTGACAACTATTCAAAAAAATGAATCAAAGAACCTGTATCAAATTTTGTTTGAAAAACGAAATTTAGTGCGCGGAAGCATTGCGAATGTTGACTGTGGCATACGGAGAAGCTACCTTGGACCGAAGCAACGTTTATCAGTGGTACAAAATGTTCTCAGAAGGCCGAGAAGATGTGAACGAGCACTTCAACAACAGACGAAAAAATTGACGAAGTGAAGAAAATGGTATTAGCCAATCATCGAATCACCGTTAGAGAAATTGCTGAGGAACTAGACATATCCATTGGCTCGTGCCATTCGATTTTTATCAAAGATTTGGGCATGCGACGGGTGGCCCCGAAATTCGTACCAAAATTGCTCAATTTCGACCAAAAACAGCTTCGCATGAAAATTGCTAATGAGCTGTTGGACTCTGTCCGCGACAACCCATATTTGCTCCAGAGGGTCATAACTGATGACGAATCGTGGATTTACGGTTATGACGTGGAAACCAAAGCTCAATCATCTTAATGGAAGCTGCCGGCCGAACCAAGACCGAAAAAAGCGCGCCAAGTTCGGTCAACTGTGAAAGTTTTGCTTAACGTTTTCTTCGATTGCAGGGGCGTGGTGCATGGTGACTTCTTGCCACAAGGTAGAACGGTCAATAAGGAATATTACCTGTAAGTTCTGCGCAATTTGCGTGAAGCAATCCGCCAGAAACGCCCGGATTTGTGGAAGAACAAAAATTGGCGTTTGCACCACGATAACGCCCCTGCTCTCACATCGTTGCTTGTGCGCGACTTTTTGGCCAAAAACAACACACTAATGATGCCGCAGCCATCATATTCCCCAGATCTGGCCCCCTGTAACTTTTTCTTGTTCCCGAAACTAAAGAGGCCCATGAAAGGATGACGCTACGCTAATATTGACTAGATAAAGATGGCATCGAAGGAGGAGCTGAACAAGATAAAGGACAATAATTTTTCGAAGTGCTTCGAAGATTGGAAAAAACGTTGGCACAAGTGTATAATATCTCATGGGGATTACTTTGAAGGGGACAAAATAGATATTCATGAATAAATAAATAATTTTTGACAAAACATAACATTCGCGATAATTTTTGAGCACACCTCGTATATCAAAAAATAAAAAAGTACCTCGTTACTTAATATAATTTAACTAAGATGGTTTTTGTTGCAATTTCGTACAAATGGTGTAGTCTAACAACAAACCTAAAATAGTTTTTGACATGAATAATTAGACGTTGAACGGCACTGTTTATTATAGCAAAAAAAACGCGTGTACTCGTGTATCATCTTGTGAGATGTATTGTACATGGAGTCTCATCTTGTGGGTTCCAACTGGCGCAATCCCAACAAGTTTTTGAATTATGAAAATTTAAATAACGTGGAAATAAAAACCGCCGCCGTAATTTATAATTTTAAATAATTCGTTTTGTCAAGTATTTAACATTTATACATGCGTGCATTGCGAATTGCAAATGAAAAGGCAGTGAAAGCAGATGGCGACTTGTTATTTTAGAATACGCAATGTGCGTGACTCTGAATGATTATCTCCTATTTCCTTCATTAACTCGAGCATCTTAATTGTAGATTAAAATAATTATCAAGACAAATTTGTATGCAGTTCTTTGAGAGCGGATATTCATGTCGCAAATTTAGTTATGCGGGATTGGAGACGCATGATGGCACTGCGAGCCTGATGAATATCGTTGCTTAGCATTCGCAATCTGCCATCAAAACTCAAATCTTACCTTAATGAAGAAAATTCAACAATCTCTTAGAGCGGCTCGTTGTTGGAAAAAGGTCATAGGTTGAAATGTTCCCTTGAATAAAAGACCTCCAGCTCTGAATTTGGCAGAAATAAGACAATCCCAGCGGTGTAAAATGAGGGTCATTTTCTTTATCTGCTGGATGCATCTCCCAGGCTTTTGTATAATAGATTCATTACAGTTTTTGATGGTCGCCTGTAGAAATCCTGACACTAATATTAGTCATCTGAGTCTTCTGGTGTATTTCGCAGGGTGTTGGGTGGACGAGGCGGGGTAAGTCCATTCTGTTCTCCAGTTATGCGTAACGCACAATACTAATGTGGGTCGGACTGCCAGAACGCCCCTACCCTGCCGGATGGTCATAGGAAGGGACGGTATTATTAATTGAGTTTTCGAAATTGTGCCAGCCATTTGTGATTTATAGTCCGAACTTGATGGCCGGTAAATTTATTGTTTCGAAAAGATAACATAATTATTAATAATTAAAGCAGGAATATTTTTCGTGGCCCATTTGTACCTCGATGATCGCTTGTTAGTAATTAGAAATCTCACCTGCGGGTGGGTCTTAGAATCACTTAATTAAAATCGGTTTTTTTCGGTAACGAACCTCTCACTTATTTGCATTTCATAAAAATGGAAATTTAATTTGGATTTGCTTTATTGTTCGCCGATTCGTTCGCTTTTGATGTTAAGCAGATGCATGCATTACGCATAAAAGATTTTAGATTAATCTAAATGTGGGATGGTTTTGCATCACGAAATTGCTCCTAATTATTTCGGTAAAAGTTTCCTTCCTTTGTTTCTTCTACGCTAATTTCTAATAGGCTTTTTATCATAAATCTTCTCGAAAGCCTTCCAAAAATTATTTCTTAGTTGTTATTTTTTTGTATTGGCGATATGAAAAGGGGGTGACTTATCTACGTTCCAAGCGACCGTGTTTATTATATTATTCCAGCTTCGATCTCATGACGGTTTACAAATGGACATTTTCAACTTTGGCACCACCGACTGTTAGATAATGCAGAGATAGGGCGTCCAGCGGTGCTGTATCTCGAAGTTGATTGGTGTCAGCCGTTTTTTCATCAGTCAGTGTCACGCATTGTTTGCTCAAACGGGTGGAGCTGAGCAATATGAATGCGGTTTGGAAAGCACAAATATTTTCGTGGCGAAATAATCTGACGGAGCGGATTTTTGGACAAACAAGTCATCCATATGCCTGATAAAAATGATGGCGTGTAGCATTTACAAATGGATGTGATTGCAAGAGAAATAAATTGTGAGCTATGTGTTGCTATGTCTTACTTGTTTTCACTTTATGTTTGCAGGTTAACTGGATTATGTTGGTAAATAATTAAATAGTTTGCTTTATTTTATTTCATTATTGTTCGTCTTGCCACGCTCCTACAATGAAAGTGCAAAGAAGCGCAAAGGGTTTGTGGGATGGAAACTGCAAGGGTGGCTAGCCGCTATAAGGTGGGAGCCGTCCAACCGCCTACCCTGGTGAATATTATTATTGTACGTCGGTTGTCTTTGTGAGAGGGCGCAGATTCCTAATATCCGGAATGTTCGCGATCTTGGCGCATTGTGTATGCCACGCGGGGATTAACCCATTAATCACTCGGGTCATTGTATCAACTATCAAAGCGTGCAAGGTTTCGCAACAATAGTCCGCGCGCTCTGCTGAACACACCCCCACGCGAACGGTGGCGGCCCTACGTTCCTCGCTTTCTCCCGCCGTTGCTGCCACCGCCGCCGCCACCGCTGCCACCGTCGATCCTGCTGCTGCACACAAACCACCACGTTCCGTGCCCTAACCCTCATTTCAATCACACAAAACAATCAGAATTCCCATCTCATTACAAGCTTTTTACTTTGTTGCAATATTTGTCCTCGCACAAGCTTTGCGTGTGCGTTTTATTTTTCCAATGGATTACCCGCTTGGTGATTTAATAAAATTTTATTCCAATGTGTGATTTACATTACAAATTTGATGTTATTAGTAAGCGTTAGGAAAAACCATATTTTTTCTCTGCTATCGACTGCGGTTTCGTGTTGGTAAAAATTTTCTTGCATGGCACAAAAATATCTGCATTATTAGTCAAATTATTGTAGTTATTTTCGTAATTGTTTTTGCATACTGTCGAAATTGACAAATTTTTATTTCTGCGCTACTTGTTTTTTATTGAACTTCTCGTAAATGATTTAAATCTGTATTATTTGCCCAAAATATACATTTAACAATTGCGTGTACAACACGTCATTAGAAATTATAAAATCTTTGTTGTATTGTTTTTGTATCCTATTAAACAATCTTATAATGACAGACTTTTGAAATTATTGTCCTGAAATAAACGCCACATATGTGACTGATTCTTGCCGCTATTCATTAAAATGATTTTATAACATTTGACCAAATATGATTAATACACTGAGGCAGATCAGTAATTATCCATTTAAAAATGTGCCAACAAAACTGAAAGTTCTACAATGGCGATCTGTTGCCGGGAAGTCTTGTTATTAAGGGGCTCTATATTTTCAAAAATCAGTTTTAAATAACATTATTTACCCTGATGAGAGGAGCAAATATATCTTGCAAACATTTTAACCAATTTACAACGGTATTCACTGCAAAAAAAATTATGGCTTCATAAAATGTGAAAAAAATTATTAGCTTTACTTTAAATTGCTCTCAAACTAATTAGTTTTAAACTAGCTGTCAAGTAGTCCTAGCCAAAACATTTACCCAACTGTATAAGAAAATTTGAAAATGATTCCAGAATCACATCCTGTTTTGGACAAATGATTCACGTGTAACCTTTTCCCTTACTGGCTAATTTTAAACGTTTATAATTTTATCTAATTACAAGCATATCATAGTAATGGTATTTTATCGGCAAAAGTTTACCGCACTCAGCTTTTATTAATGAATTATGAGATTAATTAGAGAAAAATATTTATATGAATTTTATTTGAAAAGTTACTTGTTGATTAAACAAAATTGGTGCAGCAAATAAATCTTAACTTCTTATTTACAAATACAATCCTAATGCCGAATAGAGCCACAGGTTTATTATCACCTAGCCTAATCTGTTGAATATTAAAGTAAAATAACTGACATATATTTCGCAGCCAAAACGCAAGTGTAGTATTAAATGATCTGGAATGTTATATCCGTATTCTTTCGTATAATGTATATACTAGTAGAATAGGAGCGAAAATATAATTTTACTTAAAGCTAATTTGTTGATAGTGCGTTAGTTACAATCACTTATCAAGAATCAATAAACATAACAATGTGAAGTAATTATATATACGCTAGACTAATATAAAGGTCGGCAACTGAAAAGCAAGTAAAATATGACAAAAAAACTAAATATGAAGAAATATGGAAATAAAAATTCATAAACATAAAGTACACTAGCGATAGCTAGTGTATTAACAAAATGATGATCACTGCCTCTAATTAAATAAAATTCTCCAACTTAAGCTATGATTGTAATTTCTTACATATTTAAGAAATGCTAGGAAAAGTGGTTTACTAATTGGTTTTAATTTGTTTTGCGTTTTTGTATATTTATAGATTCCACAATTAAATTAAATTAAATTGATCCGATCGAATTTTCCACCTACTCTACAAAGTTTGCTTCGTTGCAATAGTTTTACCAAACAGTTTGTCTGTATATTTACTTGGGAAAATAGTTTTGTACCTTAAATCAGATTAGATCCAACATTCTTCAGGATACTTCAAAAGATAATTTAACAGGAAAAATTGGCCTAAGATTCCATTTTGACACCAAGTTGAACCAAAATGAACTAGAAAAACACAACAATAGATTTTGAAGATGAAAAATCAGTATTAAGGAACGATGTGCATTTTCAAGATTTAGCAAATACAAATGATCCAATAAGTAAATCTAAATAAAAGCATGAGATTAAAAGAAACCCATTTATGATAACTGAGGTATACTTTCAATAATCGCAAAGTTGGGCTTAAGCTATGTGGGATGTAAAAAATAACAAAATTCTTAAATTGAAATATCGAAACTTCAACTGATTCACACATGATTTGTACTAAACTTAGCCATTCTGAGAATATATTAGCTGTCCACAGTCCTAATAATAAATAAGCATTTAAAACCAAAGCATCAAAATGAAGAAAATAATATATCTAACAAATTCAAAATTTATATCAACCATATTTTCACTGTTGTATCAAACCATGATCTAGATAAAATTTTATATTTAGTTTGGGCAAATTGTTGAAACCATGCAAAAACTCCTGTATTTGAATATATTATGTTAGTTATGTCCAATTTTGTGTAATAAAATTAAAGCAACAAGTTAAAATATATTATAAATTGCGTTTAATGTTTCTTTGGTGACATTTTGAGTAACTACCACTATTTAAAGTCAATTGCTTAGGCATTTCCCGTGGTTTATATGTCTGAAAATTTGAAGATTTTGCAAAGATAGCCACATATCAAAATTTATCACTTCAACTGAAAGATTCTGAGTTCACACACACACACACACACAGATGCCTAAAATTGTCTCATAAATGCATAGGCACTAAAAACTAAAAAAAAATATGTAAAAAAATTGATCCATGAATTGAATTAGTACAAAAGTTAGAACAAAAATTAAATTCATTAAATTTAAATCCTAAAATCCTCTAATGCCCATAATACAAATTCGCACAGAGCAAGCAAGATATAACAACCCTCTTCAAGGACTCTCAGGCGGCATCATTAAAAACTGAAATGAATCTATTATATAAACTCTTGAAAGATGCATCCAGTTAGATAAAGTAAATGACCCTCATTTTGTACAACGGAATTGTCTTATTTCTGCTACACACTCCTGCTCCTGGTGGCTGGCTGAAAGGTACAGCAGAAAGGAAACAGGGCAAATGCTCTTTCCTTCTCGTCTACTTACACGGTGTTGCGGTCGGGAAGATGAAAAACACACTCTCTTGAATCAGACCGACACGGGTAGCAACGTGGAGAGTAAATTAGATAATGTGTTAGAGTTTGGTGTCAAAAGTTATTTATAGAACACGTGAAAACTTCAGAGACGTCCTTAACATTTCAGAATTTCTCGCAAATAGAGTTTATTTATTAGGCTTGTGTACACACGACCTACCAGTTTACTAACTTATTTTATTGATTCTTCGTGATCAAATTATTGACTACCTACACTTTCTGTTTGATGTGCCATTATAAGTTTCTCAGTTTCACTCTGGATTTTTCAAGCTCAAGGTTACAGGTATTTTATTTCTACCAATTCTGACTTCAGTAGGTTTATATTTCGTTTCTCATATCAGTATATGAAATGGTTTGACCTAGGAACATGTGAAAATTCTGCTTAGGCTATCACGTTTATCTGGACTTATCTGGAAAACTGTTACTAAGTCTTAATTTCAGTTTATTATCCATATGCTTGTGATTATGTTTGGCAAATATATTTTTATTGCTCTTACTTAAATATATTGGACTTACACTAAATATTTAAATAAAATAATTATTTTTATTACAGGTACGTTACACCATAATGACGATGCAAATGCATGTGAGTATTCGTATTAATAGGCGAGGGAAAATTTTGGGTGGGGTGCAAAAATTGTTTCGTCATCAGGAAAATTGTGCGGATTTAGCAATTTTTTAATCAGTCCCGCCACGCATTCATTTTAGTATTTATCTTCATAGCGTTTATTATTAAATATTCTATACAAGCTGCCTCCCTCTACGCGATGGGAGCGTACAGATGATGGATGTCAACATGAAGCGTGTTACTCGTTTTAGGAATGTAATGCTTTTGTTCTTTCGAATTACTACAATCCGTTTCCGTGTATTTTCGTAATAGCTCCCGTCGAAATATTTTATGATGTATTGCTGGAGCACACAATTCCTTGTGGGAGTGATTTAATTAAAGATAAGGATTGATATGCATAAAAATTAAAAAATAGCGTTGCATATTCATGAAAAAAATAATGTCCATTATGTTTTTGGTGGCGTTTATATATTTAATAATGGTGGAGGAAATGCAGAGAAACTTGTAATGATACCTTGATGACTAATTTGTTCTGATCATGAGATTGGACACGCAAAATTACTTTGCTTGTGTGGTCTACATTAGTCGCTAAAACACATACACATAAGCACATGGTCAGACTGGTAAAATGCGAAGGGACTCCGTATGATTCCAGTATGTAAGTGCTGTAAGAATTATGATCCGGGTGCTGAAATAAGGGTAGGAGGTTGAGGCTTTTAAGGCAGCCGGCGTGACGAACGCAGATGGAGCTATACGTACTGGCTTTGGTGGGAAAGAGAGGGAAAGGAGGTGTGCGTGTGCGCTCGGCATATAGTGATGTTTGAAACGCTGACAGCTTGCCAGTACTATTACAAGCGAGTCCACCAATCCGATGCCAGTTTTCACAGTGCAAACCGACTGTCGGGCGAAACTACGCGTCCCGCACCGCGCTCTTTCAACTTTTTGACAGATCAGTTGAACCGTCACATCAACACAAGGTCCGCGCAACTACTAAGAATAGCCGGCGCATTTCACGCGGATCTCTAATTGCGAATTTCGAACATAAATCATAGGACGCGGCGTGATTCCTGTGAATGTTATCGGCGTAAAAGTGCGAAAATCAAAGTGCTGTGTGTGCGGTCGATCGGGTCAAACGACAACAAATTGTCACTAATGAATGGATGAATTAAATTCAAGTGATGTGTTTAATTAATGCTAATGTTTATCAAGGGAGGACGTCTATCATTGATATCCAACGAGGAACGTAGTGGCACATGTGGTGTGGGATACTAAAGATGTAAGGTAATTTGACTGCAACATCACTTCAAGATAGGCCGGATTCTGATTAAATTAAAAATTAAAAGTATTATATTAAAAGAAATGAAAGGATTAAATTGATACATTGAAACCAAAACAAAAAATAAATAACCAAAACAATACTCCGGCAAGGAGTCGACGTGTGTGGCCCCTTTCGGAACTTTATCGAAGAATTCTAATTCTCCTAATTGACATGTAAAAGGATCCTACTGGAGTGGCTATAACGCGATTTATAAAATGGAACTTCGTCACGGTTTAAATGCATATCATTATCGTTACACCTCATATGATAGGGATGCTTATGTAATGCCTTAGTAGAACCAGTTTCCCATGAGGAGAGCTTTTGGAATTGCACACTCGTATACAACCGCACCACCACTCACACACTTCACGGATCCCGTTTTGTTATTGATATTGCCTTGTCGATTATTTATTGGTCAATCGTTTACATGCTACGTACCAATTAATATTCATGAGGTATGTGTAGCTCTAATTGAAAATTTGTTTTGCTAAATTACAAAACTATTTTTATATCAAAAAGGAGCTTTTCGTAGGCTCTCGACCGACTTTCGCGAAAATAAATCGCCGTTTACCTTGTTTTCCCGTAATTTACTGCTAATAATATCTGCCGCAATGTCCAACAAATTCATTTTATTTAATTAAGGCTACGGTCGAATAATTACTATATTTATTCGTTACATTTACTATATCATAGGCTTAACTGTTTATTTCCGCTTGAAGTGTAGGTAGAAGCATTGCTCTTACAAACGGACATCCAATATTTATATTATGGAATTGCAATGATACAAAGATGGACGAGGACGGAATCGTAGATTGGGAATAAAAACACTCGCCGCAGATTTTCCTGGGAAAATTATAAATGCAAAATTATTTATTTTCTTACAAGGAAAACACCGCAATTGTTCTCCACTGAACACGACAAAATTTATGATAATTTATCTTGTTGGTGATTATGAATCACTCGGTGTCACCCATAAATCTTCTTTCTAAGCCACTAATAAAAATATATTACAATTATTATTTAATTATGAATATATTCGATGCACTCAACTGCATTGTTAATATTAGCTTCATTATAATTGATTATGTTGCATTATAATAATTTATGTTGTTGCTAAAATATGGTTCGTTAGTTTTACCTAATGGGACATAAAAATCGGCGCAGTTCGAACATCTCTGCTAATTCTCCACACAAGGGTCTGTTAATAACCGATTGAGGAATAATAAACCAACTTTAAATGAAATAATCCCGTTGCATATACATTTGTTTTATAAATAAATTAAAATTGTCTATCATATTAACTGCCAATTAACAGAAAAAATTTAAGTGGCTCTTTTAAAACCCTAAATAATTCATCAAAAGCAAAATGAAACCAACGTGATCATCATAAAAATAATAGGTGTCCTTTATTTCCTTGATACAAAGTTAGCCACTCTTGCTTACAACTTATGATTAAAGTAGGTGGTTGACATGTGCATCAAATTAGCTAACTTAGTCTGTGCCAACCATTTTTATTTGTTATTTATGTACTATGTCAATGCCTCCAGACATATGCTATGCGAATTTAAAATAAATCTCTCCCCAGAGAAGATTCATTGAAAAGCTCTTACGCGCTAAATGCTGCTGCTTCAAGATTGATGTTTATAAATTTGTTATCAAATATTATAAAAGATAAGTAGTTTTTTATATTTTTTTAGAACACTAATAACATTCAAAAAGAACAACTCTTGTGTGCTGCACAAAAAATATACCAATTAAGCATTGCTATTTTTAAAAAGCACCATGACGTTTTCACAATGAGGCGTTCAACGCTAATAAGGAGGTGTACCTGGTTCATAAATTCCAAATCTGATTTTGTCATTGGTTAAACTTATCGTTTTTGCAACACAAAAATGCGCCCATTATGAAATGACAGTCTGGCAGGTATGAAATTTTAAAAATTTCTATTTATAGCTAAACACGTCAAACTCCTATTTCCTTTAATCGTTTCTAATTATTGTTTTTTGCTTCATTATAGAATTTCTAAAAACCAAGAAATTAGTATGAGCGCATTTTAGCAAATAAACTTAAAAGCATACAGGTACTGTAATTAACTGTGGATAAGTTCATTTGGACAAAAGTTCCCCTGATAATATACCATCCATTGTCCACTTAATTGCAGATAATTATAGTTTATGCAAGCGAAGTAAAAAGCAAAGTGTTAAAAATTTTAAAAAAGTATAAACATTTTTTGCATTTAATGGTATCCACTTGAAAGTACCTGGCCATAATTAAAAGTTTTTATGTAAATATTTTAATTGACTTACACATCAACGTTCAATTATTTTTAAGTGCATGAGATTTTAATTATACGTTAAATGAAGTTAATGGTTTTATTATTTTTAAATTTAATTATTAAGCACTCTTTTCGCTCCACAGGAGTTTCGTATTAATTGAAAATTTAATTAAATTTGAGAATGGTACATACGCGTCGGAAATGAGTTCAATTTTTTATCCAGTGAACAATCCTTGATGTTCCTTCCACGGAGGGGACGACATCAAAAGCTGAATATGCCTTTACAATTATTGAAGTAATTTTAGTATGTTAATTCACTCATACAATTGAATTAAATTATGTACCTTAACAATTGATCTACAGTTCCTCAACTTTAACTGAACTTTTCTTGCCGAAGATTTAACATCAAATTGAACGCACATATATATAATGCAAATACACACTGCTATGATGATATATAACAGTTTTCAATATGTCTTAAAAAACATTTTGCTCTATTAAGTAACAGTTGTACAAAATTTCCCATTTTCTGCAATTCTGTCACTTCTTTGCAGCTCCTAATAATCTGTGTGGCAAAAGCAAACGTAATTTAATGCATATATTACTCCATTGAAGGACAGTATAATCAATTTATTCACCCGTGTACTAACAATATTAAAAACATGGGCTACAATCCTCTACCAAATTGTACCCTATTAAAGGATAGATGTGGTAGGGTCATGTATTCGGGACTTATGATTAGTCGTATGTAAGCTATATTATACAACTCTTCAACATCTTCGCCAGTGGCTGAACACCAATCAGGCATCTTAATCAAAATTTTAGATTCATACCAAGGAGGTCTGCTTCCAATCTGAATACTTATATCATCTACAGTTATCTAAAAATCTGGACAGCGTTCATTCTAGTATTTCTGTTCTTGCATTACCAATTTTTTACATTTGCAGTACTTAAAATATAAAAAAAAGAAATTATAGCTAAAGGATCACGTTAGACCAAAAATAATTGAAATTTTAGTGCATTTTCGCTAAAGGACCTTTAGATAATGTATGAAAATTACCAAAATTTCTCTCATTATTATACTAAAACTACCAAATGTTTTTCAAATTTAGATTGTTACGCTAGATAATTATATAGTGTATAAGTTTTGAAAAATACTACAACCTAGCAGTATATATCATAAATATAAGATTTAGACTCTAGACTTAATATAATGTCAAGCATCTGTTAACAAAACTATCGTAACAAATACAAATGAATCATATTAAATTTTGGCAGCAGTCATTCTTTTACAAAATCTTCCATTGCATATATAAGCAACTGTTTGGAACGGCACTGGTTTCAACGTGGGTTAGGGTCTTTTATTCGAACAGACATTTATGTTTCGACCATGTTAATCAAGAGATCTCTTTCGTAGACCACCGCTAGGTGAATAATTTATGGCCTCGAAACGGGGATTAAGAAGAAATGAAGATAGTTTCATAAAGCTTTCCACGGTGTAATCTTGCCGATCCGTTTGTTCTTTTTTAATATACATGTTAATAATGAGCGGCCATTTGTGTTATTCGGGGTACCAAAGTTTAATTGTCGGATTGTTGGCCAATCGGAATTTACTAGTAAATTATAGAGTAGCATGCTCTAGAAATTTAATAATAGGTTATACACTAGTGCACAGCTGCTAATTTAGGAAATTGGTGGTGACGCAACACTTTATTGTTGATCCAATTTTTTTAACAAGTTCGATAGTTAAAAACCGTGTTTTTTCATAACTGTTAATTTAAGAATTTTCTTTGCTCTGCACTTAACAAGAACGGCGTCGGCTCCTGTCGGCCAATTGAGAGGGGAGCAGTTCCGAAGTTCTTTTGGGACAACAAAGTTTTTGCTGTGTTTGTTTCAATTGTTGAGATGAGTTAATGTGTGAGAAAATTATTAATGCAATTATGGGTTGTTAAAATTTAATTGTACAAAGGAACCGGTTTGATTGTCTCTGAATTGGTGGAAAATTTATTGCTTTGCTTTGGTTGCAAGATGAATCTTATTGATTCATATCAATAGTCGTTTTATAAGTTTCAATCCGATCGCATATTTTGTTTTAATATGTGGGATTAACCCCTTAGACTTGGTATATAAAAATAAATGTGTCTTTTCTCTACGTGTTTTCATCGGTAGCGGTTTTATTAGCATTGTATTTGGATTGAATTTCCTACTTACATGTCACCGTTTTTTATTATTCCAGCTTGAGACTCATGGCATAATTATTTATTAATAATTAAATCAGTTATAATTAAATTTGCATAATATTAATTAAAACGTGGTTAATTCAATTCAAGCCATCGCTTTGTCGCCTAGTTTCTAAGCTAAAAACTGATGGAACATGTCGCTTAAATGCAATTTCGTTCTTATTATACTGGCATTTTTCTAAACAGGCTTATCAAGTTGTGCTTGTAAACTGCACTGAAGTATAATTAATGGATTAAGTAATGTAAAACATCAAAATATTCCTCTTTTCCTTTCCCCTTCTTCCATGCGACACTGTAAAATCTCCAATGGCCGCTTTAATTTCACAGTGAGTAAAGCAAGCTTACAAATTAAAGAAAACATGTAATTACCTCAACGAACTGCAATTTGCTACACACACTCAATAAGGAGATACGTGAGAACCGTTTTAGCCTTGTCGATTGCGATGCTGATGGCAGGTACACACAAATTCGGCCTCCATTCACGGCCGAAAATAAAAATCTTCAACCGAATAAGTGAATATTGCGAGTAAAAAAAGCGCTGGCGCTGGTGTGTAAATTACTTTTCCATTGTGCATAATGGATTGAAATAACAACAAGAACACGGCAAAATTAAGATAATAAGAGCCACGATGTTTTGGGCCATGTGCCCGAGTTCTGCGATGACGCGGTTTGCATGTTAAGCTGCAGTTACCCAGGATCAGGTGGGTTCGGTCCTGAGCTTTACACGGTACCTACAGCTGAGTGCGGGGGCCGCTGGGGGGATATAGGGTATTAGCAGTAGGGATCTTGTAATACCCGCGAAGGTAGCACCACAGCACGCATAGATTTGTGTTGTTACTCGTTCCAACAGAAATATATCATTTGAACTTTATGAAATTCGCACGTATTTATTGTACAGTAATAAATTCGCGATTATATTAAATAATTAGCGTTATTTATTATCATCACCATGCCATCATAATTATATACCAGTTATTCCGTGTTGAATTTCGCTAATTAATGTGTATTTGTAAACAACATTGGTTTTAATGCACCCTGCACTATATGCGTTCGAATGAATAAAATGGACTTTGTTTTCCATTAACTGTAATTATATCAACAGAAAATAAAAGTTATGGCATTCTATTTTCATTTTTGTCTCCATAAGATAAACGTCCGAAAAATGCTGCTTTTCGTATGTTATACTGCATTTTCAGTTTAAAGTGAAGCCTATTTTCTACTATAATGATAAATCCAGAGAGCACAAAAATTTTGCATGTAACAATTTTAATGATTTTCTTTGTCGTGATGATCATTTTGAGCGTGACATTTTATACAACAAAAAACAACACACACTTAAATTTCATGTAAAATCGCTGATTTCGCTGTATTTACAAATATCTATTATAAATAACGTTTTCACATGCAACATTATAACAGAAATATCCATATAAATTATGCACAATGACATGATATTTGCAGTAAAATTTACGATGTGATTCAACCAATATTCTGTATGCACTATAAATAAGATTCTGTAAACATTCTTTACACTCTAGCAAATTTATAATTGCATAACTTGTTTAGGATGTAAAGTAAATAAAACGAATGTTTCAGCAAATTATAATTTGTTACAAATAACTCGAAAGAGATTGCTACAAATATTATGCAAAATACTCTTGCACTCAAATCATTAGAATTATTCTATTTGGATGATAATTATTAAAATTTGAATATTGTGTTGGCTAAGTAGCTCAATAAATCATTTCGCAATTAGATCTCTCTGTCAGAAGACCCTTCTTTAACCGCACTTGATATCGGCTATACATATGCATGTCTCATTATTCTGGGAGCCTGGGTTACGTCTAATCAGTACCAATATTCCCTTACGCATCGTAAATCATGCACAGCGTTAACGGGGATTCAAATACTTGTTTGATTTTTGATTCAGCGCCATGCTTTTAACAGGGGACCAGTATCAATTTGATTTTCGCGTTGCTAATTTATTCCGTTGCTACTAATTTGGTTGAGTGCGATAGGTCGAATTCGAGAACCATTGCATTGTTAAATTAATTTGGTTACTTTTTTCCATAGGTGCGCTTAAAATTGAACAATAGCGGATTGTCAAGGTTGTAATCACTCAAGCGTTGTTGTTCTACAGCCAAAAAACATAACGGATTACATAACGTGGCGTGTTTTTAAGCTATATATGGGTTAGGATTGATTTAAAAATTCGGTTTCGAGAAGGACGAATGGCGATTGTTAATTGCTGCCGTGAGAGTTTTTTGGCCTTAAATCTTGCTGTAAAATTAACTACTACAGCGCTATTAGTGTTTTCGCATCCCAAAGCTGATTTTAAAGTTTTCACAGCTTTTAGCTTATTTTTTACACCGCTACAAAGTGATAATGACAAGTTATAAATATAGTAAAATCAAAACTTTACAAACCATACCGAATGGCATAAAAATTCAAATTCAACGCCGTCATAATTTAAGCAAAAATGTGTAAAAATTGTGCTCTTTTCCATGTATGTCAGTTTACCGAAATAAATATAGCCCCATCATATAAATTTGCCATCTATTAATTGCTTCGGCGTACGAATTCAACAAATTAATTATTATCTAAATGTTTTAAATATTAACCTTGGTCTAAATTCAGGAACACCTGTTGTACTCAGAGCGAAGGAAAGTGATAAAGTGTACAAACGTGTTTTCCCATGCTCGAGGAGGCCCAACTAGTAGCTAAATTACTATTCTTTCAAAATTGCCGTTAAAATTACATTGTTAAATTACACAGCCCGCCACAAGTGCCCGTCTTGCGTAAATATACACATCGCATCGGGGAGATCATAATATTTACGATAATCAATTTTCATTTTTTTTGTAAAGAACGAGCGAGAGAGATCGTTTTCTATATAAATTACATGCAAAGTTTGTATAACGTGCAGGCCAGATACTATCAAATTTATTTAAATATATTCAGGGAAACGTATTCGAACTATACACAGAGTTGCAGCATTAATAATTGATTCATTGGCATAGCTAAACGGTCGACGATTTGTTCAAATGATAAATTTTATTGGTGTTTTATTAATATTAATTTTAAATTACAGTACTTATTGAAATGTGACCACTTTTTTTGGGCTAAGCCTTTTCTTGTAGTTTCACACGATTTATTAAATGACAAAGTTGATTAAATAGACCTGTGCGTTTGTGCCCGCATTTTGTTCACATTGATTTGCTCATAACACCGAAAGACAATAAACATTATTGCCAGTAATATTTTGTCTCATTAAGAAAACGACATTATTTTACATATCGTATTGGTATATTGTCTAAAGTAGAATTTTTGAACACTACTACAAAGAAAGCAGAAAGAAAAGCAACCAAAACAGGCCATAACAATAATAATTATCTTATCATACCGAAAGCATTTGTAAAGAGACGATAAAAAAAGATAACATTTCAAGCAAACAATTTAAAACAAGTTTTCCGTAGCATGTCTGATGAACATTAGGGAAGGATTCTCGTGTATCCTGATTACAAAGTTGCTGATAGAAACATAAAAGTGTCCCTTCTAATATCCTTGCGTTCGTTGCGAGCCAGCAAGTTCCAGGAGATATATAACTTTTGCCCCTTGTCAACATGTAAATGTAAATGTCCTTGTCTGTCGCAGGATTCAAGCATTCCGCTCCTGCTGCCACTATGAAATTTTCAAGTAATTTTTTTTGGCGCGAAATTTACGGAATTGCCAATCAGATGTTCTATACTGTTTCTATATTTTAATCAGGGATTCACAAGCGAAGTGGGTTTGAAATATTTTACACGAAAGGACAATAGCCAGTCAGTTGTACCGCGAAATAAATTTTCATTAAAATGAAAGTTTGGCCGTCTTTAAACGATAATCTGTTAACATAGCCTCGCAAAATCTCTAATCAACTGTTCTTATCAAAAATTAAGTGTTTCAACAATACAGGTGTAATGAGAATTTATGATACTGCCAAATAAGTAAAGATGATACGAATCTTTACAGTGTTAAAAACGTAGCTCACTTGGGTGGTCAAGTCTAACTTTTCATTTCCACCGAAAACTCTCAGATACCAATGCAAATGATACACATTTACATTATGTAACATAAGAATACCTTTAAGTGATTCACCGCCACCCGTGTAATGAGGTTTTGGTATGGAACGGCGCTATGGTTAATTGTGATAAGGAACAGAGAACTTGCGCTATATAGATTTTTGCAATGCGATACAGGAAAATCCAAACACGATAAGTGTACTGATACGGCCACAATGAAAAATAACATTCTTTTGTATCATGCGTGTCTAGAGTTACAGCTGGAGCCAACCCATGTGTTTAATTCTAGTCCAGAAAAAGAATTGATGCTCTCATTTGCATGTTAATTGTACGCCAACATGTTGTACGAACTCTGGCATTTGATAGGTCAATATAATATACATATACAGGGCAATGTCTGCTCCTCATTTTAAACACCCGTATGTACGTGTGGGATGCCTGACAGAATGCTTCGATGGTATCGTATTTTTGGTCATGGGTGTGTTTCCTTGTCCACTAATAATAAGCCTGTACTAAACAATTTTTACAATATATTAATATACCATGAACATGAACTAACTAGGAAACAATGTAGAGAATGAGGAATAAGATATCAGTGCTATGTTGACAAGATATAGCTGAAATTATATTTTATGAGAGCTCTTTTTAAAATTAATTAATTTAATTAAAACCAAGCAGGAACTTTAATGTATCCTAATCGTTTACTAGAAGATTTGGACAACCTAATAAAAGACCTGCAGCATTAACATGTTGTATACTAAACATACACAATCTTGTTGATAGACCTTCCGCTGACGGATGGTTTCAGTAGAAACATTTGTACAATTTATTTTATATAACATTGATTAAACGGCCTGTTCACTTTGTTTTGCGTAAAAACGAAAAACAAGCAAGCTGCTGTGTAATTATTTCTTGTACCCCTTGTAGCCGATGCTATTCGTGTAATGTACGTTTTCAATGTACGCCTACGCTGTTGTAATTGATCAACTGATCTCCTATTTGGTCTGCGGTTTCGGCAATTTGAACAATTAATTTGATGGTGCATGTTAAATAGTTGCCATTCCGGTGATTTATCGTCTACCGAATAAAGGGAAAATTATTCATAAACATGAAAGTATCCTGCTATCCGCGTTACGTAGTAATATAACTGTTGAAATACAAATATGCACCTATCAACCGGCCCTGTATTCGTTTATTGATTTTACACTATAATTAATTAAATTCCTGTGTTAGTTTGACGCCGGTTCATGTACGTGAGCGCATGGAGTGGAATATACGAAAAATAGAAAACATTAAAATTGAAAACTTTATTAAAAATTATGGAAGCGCTTTTGTGCTGGGACCACACACAAATTATGTACGTTTATATACATGTATGCATTGAAACGGGTTTGCCGATAACAATCTATTGATTAAAATTTTAGTAAATTTTTATTGTTTGCGAAAACGCTGATTGAATATTATTGCCAATTTATTGGGCTTTGTGTGGAGAATATTGCATTACCATGCAATTTACTATTCTTTTTCATCAAAGCATGTGACGATTTGCTGTTTACTGTTCTCCATTTTCCGTAGCATCTATTATGCAAAACTACGTTTTTTAATAACATATAGGGTTCGGTTTTACTACAGCAACTAGAAGAAATTATTTGTAAATTAACTACCTACAAAATATTTAATTTATTATTAAAATTTATTTCCTACCTGTAATATTTCTATATTCATAGTGCATACTTTCAATGAAATTTCATCTATTTAAAGCACCTCATAAATTAAGTTCAAATTAATATAAGAGAAAAATAACAATCGATTATCAGCCTCTAAAACATAAAATATAGTGTGTAAATGCGTAGGAATATATTAGTCTAGAAGTATGTGGTGTTAGAGCAATTTTCACCAGCATAAATTATTAACACTATCAACTGCAAAAGTAACTGTTTACACAGTTTTATGTTTAACAGACACTGCTCGAATGCTGCAGTTGCAATGAAGAAATCGTTTGAAGGAGTCTAAAAGTGGACAGTTTTGTCGGATCACCCTACGCTTTTTAAAATTAAAATAATGACCATAATTGATACAGTTCAGCTTGCCCACGTCAATCTGTCTTTGTGCATAACATATAGCATAAACGAATTCAAGCAACGAGTAAAACATTTAAAAAAATGTCGTTTTAACGCAGTTTGTGGTGTTAGAGCAATTTTTGCCGGCATAAATTTGTGAAATTATTATCATTCCCACTTTCAACTGCAAAACTAACTGTTTAGATAATTTTATTTTTAGCAGAAACAAAACTTTTCCGCAATATTTTTTGCACTGCTTCAAACTTACTAGTTTACCTGCATGTAAAAATAGTAAAAAACATTGCCGTGATAAATTAAGTAACTTTAATGTTGAGTCGTTGTTTATGTTGGAAGTAAATGGAGATATTGCATGAAATTTACTGTCTAACTTCGCCCAGTACATTAACGTTGAGGAATAGAATATTTCTAACAGACGAATATATATGCGTGTCTTCAAAGGAATAATCGTGCAGACAATACGCAGCGCCTGACTATCCTGACGAGTTGCCAACTTTAGAGATGCGCTTGGTTATCATTAATAAACCGAACCAGGTTCCTTTTAGCATAAGCATGCACAAAAAATACGCAAAGGCTCCTAACCCCTGCCTGATTACGATTCCTCGAGCGTTAGCTACGTGCCAATGCACTTGTAGGTGAGTAAGAATTCAAAATTTAGGCATAAACCTGAGTCATCGTAGGGTATCATTATCATATTTTAAACGGAAAAAACGAAAGGAAGACTCTAAATTATTAACCCGAGAGGATGTGAAGCCAGTAGCGCAGATTGTAGTCCGAAAGAGAGATTATAGTCCAAAGTAGCGGAACTTGCACATGTGAATGAATGATTATAAATAAAATATCTAAAAATAAGGCTACACTACTGTCGTATGTATTTTTTCGTCGCTCTTTCAAAATAAAAACAAAAGTACTACATGCTGCGCTATAAAATCAAATATATCACTTGTCAAATTTTAAGGCGATTTATTTTGAAAAATTGCTGTTGCAAAAGAACGACGTCTTAGGATTCCTCATAAGAAAAAACAAGTGTGAAGAATGTCGATGTATTTTTACCTTCGCCCGCCCGTTCCTTCACTTAAGGATTTTGTTTAAATATTTTAATTCTATAATTGCAATGTTTTATTTCCAACGACATTTATTTTATCATATCATTTACTTTATACTTTATTTGAACAATATATTTGCATATCGTAACATTCTAGGTTCATATTTTAATTTCAACAAAGCATGCGTTAATCGTTTTTAAATAAATAAAACATTTTAAACCTTGAAATTTCTTTGTATTTAAATTGTAATTATTTAATAATATTTTTCTTAAGGTTTGCTTGATGTGCTATCTCGTTTTTGACCTTTATATCTACACCGGCTGAACAATCTAAAATTTTAAGTTATCTTTCACAACATGCACTTTATCACCTTTAATCACTCGAAGCGTCAACTGGAATAATATTTTTTTTATTTTTTCTGAGCGTTCCCAACATTTCACAAATATAAACCTAATTTTCCCAATTGATAGCCATGCATTTTTCAAATAAAACTCGAAGATAAATATAAATTTCAAGGCGAGTATATGCAAATCGCAAATAAAGGAAAATACGCCGTGCTGCTGCCGCCCGTGATTAACATGACTAACTCACATATTTGCAATAAAATTATAGACGACAACATAACAATGAGTGGACGGGTCTTCATTTTTAATACCCTCAATAAAAATGTAGTAGCAGATGAAATCATGAGTAGTATTAATAATTAAGAAATCGTTAAGTAGATCCATCAAGCTGGCCCGAACTGATGTGATGTGTCAGAGACAAATGATCTGAGTTAGCGGCAGCCTATCATAGACCGAGAGTTTCAGCATGGCTAAACCCGCAGCTGTGCCGTCGGTAGCCGTCAGCCATTATAGCCGGGGTCGGACTATCAACACCCTTCCTCGTTTACAGTTACAACGTTCTAAATTCGCTTTTAATGACTCAATTTGCTTTATTTTAGTTAAGTTGTCTCAGCTTTTATGTTCTGTTTGTTGATAGCCCCGTGTTTTTCTCTTACATTTATAGTTTATTTATTTAAAAGATTTAATCATTCTAGCTATACCAAACAAGACATATCGACCTTGTTAGGTTTAATATAATATTTATTTATATATTAGTTAAATTAATGGCCATATAAAATTATATTGGAAAACGACATCAATAAAAATTTAAGTTATCGTTCTAATATACTTTTGTGCAGTTTGATTTGCAGTCCGTACTTTTGTGATAGGTCATTTGGTTGTATAACTGTTCTAATGCTGCAGTTGCAATAAACAAATCGCTACAAATAAAAACAACCACCATAGTTAATTTAGTTCAGCTCAATTTTATTTGTTTTGTTGGTACACTCTTCATATGAATGTATGTGAAGTTTCATTTCAATCCATCAATTAATACTTTGTTTATAAAACATTTATTGTCGAGTTGCCACAGTATTTTTTTTTCAATGGAAAAAATCAAGTATCGCGCAGTGATAAAATTTTATTTTTGGAAGGAAATTTATGAACGAATGTGTAAGATATCCTTCAATTAATACAGTAAAAAGAAAGGTTGCTGAATTTAAACGTGGTCGTACAAGCCTTGAAGACGATCCATGTCAAGGACGTCCATAAACAGCAATAACACAAGTAATCCTAGAAAAAATACAGGATATCGTATTCAAAAATCGTCGAGTAACTGAAAGAGATTTACTTCACTAGTTGATCTAATTATCTCATTGGGCAATGTAAGCAATATTTTGACTAAAGTATTGGGTTTCAGAAAGTTGTGTGTACATTGGGTGCCGCATTCGCTAGCAATGGAACAAAAACAAATTCGAATGCGATTTTTTTTGAAAGGATAAAGTGGAATATGTGCGTCGATACGTCACCTATATAAGACACTTCTATCTGTTATCATGATCCTGAACCAAAACGAGAGACTAAAGAGCGGAGTGAACCTGGTTCTTTGGCTCCGTAACCAGTTCGTGTCCAGAAATCCGTCAGCTGTTAGCATCCATTTTTGTGATGCAAAAGAAATATTGTTTGTGGATTACTTGCAAACTGGTGAAACAATAAATTCTCCATGTTATTGTAACCTTTCAGATCAGCTGAAGGAAAAAATTCGTGAAAAAAGACCCGGTTTGTAGAAGGAAAAAATCATTGTCATCAGGACAATGCACCGTGTCACAAGAAAATTTTGACAATGGCTAAAATCCATGAATTAAAGTTTTTCTTCAAATGATGTGGTCATTACAGATATGGGAAGCGTATTTTGCTCCAGATTCTCACTTCAGGGATGAAATTCATCTCGTTGAAACATGTGTATTGATGCTCAGGAAGACTATAATGAATAATAAAGTGTATTTTATACCATAAAATTGTGTTTTTTGAACCGCAAAACTTATTAGACAATCCAGTAGATTATGAATGAATTCAAGTAACAAGTAAAACATTTACCACGAGTGGTGTATGTATATATATATATATATATATATTAAACATTTTTACCGCTAACATACACGTATACCATTGCCAAATATTCAGCAAATGACATGTAACTAATGTTGGCATTTCTTTTTGTTACAGGTAAGCGAATATCAGAACTCCTCGACTTCTTATCGTCTACCGTTCAGGTATGTGAGTGTGACAATCAAAGGAATTTAGGTCAGGGGAGGGTTTCCGCTTTTAAAACATTGTTACCTTTTAGTTTAGGTGATCAGGCTCTACTTTGTTAGACGCACGCCGTTTACTCGCTTTCGAAATTTCAGCTTCTTTCAATCCCCAGGCATCTCGTTGCGGTTTTATCCTCTTTTACAGAAATTATGCAACAACTACTAAACACGTCCATTCAGCTGTCCGATTTTGTCTATTATTCGGATGACTTTCTCTTCTTTGCCTATTATTACGAAAAACTCGGTCAGGTATTGTATTGAAATCAACTTAGGCACCAGAATATTTGGCTGTGCGTGCAGCTTTTCAGTTTCGACACTAGCGTTCCTGAACCCGCACGGTACCGCTCCACACCATGCTGTTTCGATTGCCGATTATGTAGATATCGTGTCACTTCTTATAGCTCTAACCTAGAAACAGTAATAATATGAATAATAACTAGCTCTATGGGAAGTGCGTAAAGAACGTTTACTGCATGTATACATTCTCTAAGGAAAATTGAGACGTTTTAAAGACGTTGCCATTGAATCATTCTTGTCCCTTTAAACTGTTTGTATTACATTCTAAAAATGTAATGCAGTCTTTGCCAAGCAGTTATGATCGTATATTACAAATAATAACTCTTTCATATTGGGTCCAATAGGGAGATTTTGTTAATCCCAAATTATTTACCTTGTAATATGTCGTATCGTAGCTATTTTATTGTATTGCAATGTCGTGAATTTACTGCGAAGCTTAGTTAAATGTAATGTCAATTTTAGCCTCGGCAACTTACTCGCTTACTTTGGGTTGTTATCAATGTTTTATACATTTTGGTAGAATTCAAATGTGTAAAACATACAAAAGAAAATATTATTTATAGTTAGCGTTTTGTTCATAATTTTGTCTCAGATAACTTCAGTACCTAGTTTATAAGACGTTACATTTTCTGTAAATTTATTTCCACCTTTAGGTTAGAGTTCGATCTTGTAAATCGGATATAAAAAAATTATTCGGGAGAAGGAATAATTTTTAAAAAAGGTATTAATTGAGTTAGCGCACAAGAGTCTTACTCTAAGTTTAAATATATATATATATAT